>UZAF01022095.1:0-10639 GCA_900617895.1 Haemonchus placei
CACTATTAAGAGGCCATATCCGCGCTCCAGTGCGGTCTCTAGGAACTCTGGGTCAGAGACGCAGAGCAACTAGACGGAAGGGCGCTGGCACCCCCCAACTACATTTTCACCGAATTGTACATTCTGAGAAGAAGAAACATCTTGAGTTGTGTGAGGGAAGCAACCATTCAGTGTTTTTCAGGAACTCCGGAATTAGCAAGTAAGGTTGCCCCATCGTGGGCACCTTTGGCACGTCACTCAACAACGTCTGATCCCACTCCAGCACCTATGTTCACTCCGTCCCCGTTGCGACATGTCAGTCCGGCAAGGTTTGCCTTTGGCTCGTTATGAATTCCAGATTCATAGTGTTCTTTTTATCTCTAAATTTGAAAGTTAGTCTTTCAAAATGAAGAGTATTCTTCAATTTACTGACATGACTGACCGTGATACTGGCCAATTTAGTAAAGAGGAACTCGAAAAAGCTGGTTTCGATTCACTGGAAGGCTCATCGATAAGGTATCCTGCTAATGAATATCTTCGTCAATTTGAGGTAGGGAAGGTTGTGTTCAAGTCCACGTCGTGAATATTGCTTGCAAAAACCTCAGTCAAAGCCAAATATACTTTTCTCTCATAAAGCACCCGCTTTACTTTTTCAGATTGACATTGTAAAGTCTTGTGTCTCTCAAAATTCAGCAGTCTGTCTACCGTTGGCTGTTTCAGCTGATCATATTTGTGCCATCGTGACTGCTAACTTCTTGAGGTAGCTGTTATGCTTTCAACTGAAATCACTATCATTTAATCGGCCTTTATATCACGTTTCATTGCTTTTGGAGTATCTTTTTAATGGCGACGCATTTGGGCGGGTACAGCCAGAAAAAGTCAAATTTCCTGTCATAATTCAGGTGGTTCCCTAGAAGTCGCTCCATATATTGCTGCAATTCATTGGATGCTGCTCAATTATTTCAGGAGCGGTGCTTGTTTATCGGAATTCCTAAAGATGAGGTAACATTCACATTTTTGACGAATCATATTTAATTGGTCTCCCCATTGAGTCTACCACAGAACACAGATTTTCTTCGAGGTGAAAAAAAATGTAAAGTCGCCTGCATACTAACACCCTACCTACCTACAGTCCATGCCGGCGGAATGTCCGTTGAATCTCGATAGTAACTGTCTCGTTTAGGTTTTTATTGCGGACACGTTCCAAACATTTAAGAAGACTCCAACTCACAAAGTTGGTCGAGTAATTGTCACCACACCTCAGGTCGGGTTTTATTAAGTCTTTTCTGTTCTGATTAATAGTTACATTTATAAAAAAGAAAGATTTCCTGGCTCATCATGAGAGGCATTCTCTCCCACTTTCTCCGCATTCTCTCCGAGCTCATTTAAAAAGCTCTTGTTTTATAGACAATAGAGAAAATCGTAGAATCTGACTCACCAGTGGTTAGCGATATTCGATGTGTGGTGCTGTGTCTCGATGCTTCCGAGAATCTCCGTATTACAAAGTACAAAAATGTTGTCGGATCGCTGACGCTGAAAAATGTAAGAATTCCGATCTATTTTAGCTAGAAGAGAGTAAACTTGTTTTTTATAGACGTAAGAGGATTAAGGAGTTCCTTCAGTGCGTCTCTGTACTGTAGCCTGAAGAATCCTTTTTTTCAGATTCTTTTTCGTGTTATATTAGTAACCCCGTCGGTGCCGTCGACTTCGCGTAAACTAGGTCCATTAAGGAAACGACAGCAAACCATCACTTCACTACTCATCTCCCAATGGATCGAACCTCCCGCTTGTGATCTAGTCTTTAGGTGACTTTTCCGAATGTCATTTCGCTCAAGCGAATAGGATTTCNTTTTTTCCAGAAACAACGCTGTTCCGTTAGGGTTGTCTGTGGAATATATTGAAAATGTGGAGGTGCTGTCAGAGACAAGATCCTTTATAGAGAAGTGGCTTGAGGTGGGTCTTCCTTGAAGCAGATTTCAAATCTCGAAAGCTCTCTGTTCAATTTCATCAATTACAACCATCCCAGAAGATGGAACGGTTTTAGCAGAAGCGAGGATTTTGCAAAGTGGGATGTATAGTAACAGTCTTCGTTAGCGCTTGCGTAGAACACTTATTTTGGCAGATTTTTAATGTAAGATTATTGCAGAGAACGGTTATATTTTTGGAAAGCTTGAACGACTTATTTCCATTACCGTCAACAAAACCACAGGATCTTTTTTTGATCGATTGGACACAGATATCAGCTGTGAGTATTTTATCGCCGATCATTTTGCTGTGAAATACCACTCAGACACGTCTTTCCAGAGAGCCAATTCCTGTGCTGATGATACTTTACAACTTGTGGTGAATTGTATGTTTCTTGTGGAATCGGCACGAAATCTTATTGTTCATGGTCCAAGAGTTTTTTATCTGTACTGTGTTGGTCAGTTTTTGCTAACATTTTGAGCTCTCTTTATTAGGTGTGGGAGGATACCGGGATCTCCTAACGGGAAGCAACTTGTACCCTTGGCATTTACTTTACTTCATCTCCCCACATAAAAATAGAGTTCTCGAAAAAAGTACATTGGCAGCGTCTGTTTGAAGTGTATTCAAGCATCAGGAAAGCGGTTTCAATTCGAAATCAGAGTGGTAGATACGATCAAAGTCTTTTACAGATTTATTGGGTAATGCTGAGAAAGACTCAAGAGCGTCTAACTTAGCGCTTATGATCCTCGGTGATCCCGTTTTATCTAAAGTTTATGAGAAAATCCAGGCGAAATATTCTTATAAAACCGGTAAGTGTGTTTAGTAAAAACTATCAATTAGGTATAACATTCGCTTTTTATGATGCATGCTCAGATTCTATTTTCGACATCTCTTTCTGCAAAGTATCCCAAAATTCCCATCCAAAGTTCGTGCGACTCAACACCATCATCGATAAAATCCGTAAGTCTGGCAAAGTATTTAATATTACGAAAGGAATTTCACTTCTATCTCCTTCCTCATCTTCGTGTATCACGCTTTTTTGTGCATTTTTCACAATGAGGTCCCAGCTGTCTTCTAAGTTGTGAAGGGATCAGCAAAATTGATATTGAGTCCTGAATTCAACTTGGTTTCAGCCTCACCACTTTCATGCTTAGTTATTTGTGAAAATGATTATGTATCACGTGTTGTATGCGAGTCACTAGAGAACCCTCGATCGCGCAGTGGAGTAATTCGAGTATTTTCCCAACCAGGAGTGCGTAAGTAACTGATTGCCGATTATAGTTGTTCTCTATCTAGGTACTTATTCATTAATTCCAGCACCAGCTCTTGCTGAGCACTACCGTTTACCAGACAGGTGCTCAGGCCTTTGCAATCGTCCGGTGAGTCCTTTCTTACTGGAGATAATTCAATTGAGAGCTTCCGGAGGGTTGTTGCGTTTCGAATTCGGACATGATAGAATTTAAAAACAGTGATGTTTGAATTGTTCGGCTGGTAAGCTCTTCTCAGGCGTCGGGTCCTACGTCTACATATACGTATTGCTTCTCAAGTGAGAGTGTATAGGTCCTAAAACAGGAAGTAAAGAAGTTTCTAGGACAGCGGAAGGCTGAGATAATCTCATTCGGTACTCCGATAGAGTTGCGGCAGGTAATGAAATGAAATGAAAATGAGATGAAAATAATCTAATTACTTTCCAGCACTTTATCATCGTTGTTAGTGCTAACACACCGAACTTTACTGATGTGATCGACACGATATGCTCCAATCAATTAAATATGGTTGTGTCAATGGATAGAAGGTGAATTATGCATGGATCTGGATAGGAAGTTCAAATATAGCTGACTTCTGTTCAAAGCCTCATAGTAAAAATTTTGAGATTGCAAGAGTTAACCCATTCCTCCTTCTTTCACTCTCGCAGAGCCTATGTTGTTCCTTTTCCCTTTAGTTGCTACTTACAACATGATAAATAATGTGTTCAGGTCGATTTGTTTGCTGGAAGGACACTCTGGTCAGCATGTTGCGATTTTGGATGCCACTTGCGAAAAACTGGTAGGTTTTATTCCGAATATTCATTAACCCTTCGCTTGAGAATACCACATAGCTACAAGTTGCATTTCCTATTTGTTTCCGCAAGTTTTCAGAATGTTGCTCTGCTTTGTTGTCTAAAGGCAAGGCAATGAGAAGGACTCTGACTTTTTAGCAAGCCATCCTCTATCATTTCTGATTGTTTCGGAAATTGTGATTCACTCTTTGAAATGAGTGAATTTTCTCGATCTCACTCTTTTTTAAGCGTCCTACTGATGGCCGTCTCATAAATGCTGCCGATGAAGTTGCGTGCAGGAGTTCGCTCTTTGGAAACGGAAAAGTCGGCGTCATAGAAAGGTTGGGATGCGAGTTACGTAGTTATTCCTTCTATAAAATATTAATCAATGAACATTTCAGATATACCTTCAAGTACGAGCTCAGTCGTTTACAATTGCCTAGCAGTAAAATGGAAATGGTACAATACATACCGTCGGTGGAGAAAGTACGGCAGAAAACGAATGGCGAGAATTGGTAAGATTGTATTTTTGGACGATTGCTGAAGATTACACTGCAGGTGGTGAAGGTATGGCGAAAGTAACGTAGTGTTAATGTATGCATATGCATATGCATAGGAATAGGGTAACCACGTTGCTCTTTGGGGAGACAAGTGTATGGCGTATTCTTCCGTGGCTGTATTGTGCACCTTCATCATTTCTCCTTCAGTACACGCCGTCATGGCTTTGAGCTAACTTCAAGCGAGTTCAGCGAGTACTGCGATCGTTTAGCCACCTTACCGCAAGTGGAACATGGGATCTATTCGAAGCGTTGTTTTTCAGTACTGGTATGCAAGGCCTAATATACCCTTTGCCTGAGTTTGCCTTAATTTAATGATTTACTATTGTAGGGCGAGTCGCCGCTCCGTTCCGATTGTCCATTCGTTTACGTTCCTGGAGACATGCCAAAAGGTGTTTTGAGCCAGCGATTGGAAGAATATATGAAAGGCGGTGATGTCATTCGAAAAAGGCTGAAGCGGCAATTTACGTACAAGGATGACTTGATAGATAAGAAAAGCATGGAATTCTATGATGATATGATAATGAGATTAAATAGGTTGTTATGCATATAAACGATTAATTGAAATCGGTGTGTGAATGTATGGGTACTAATTTTGACCGGGTATAATAAATATTAATAATTGCTCTCAAGATTGTAGTCGACTGGAATGAAAACGTTGATCAAGTGGTCGGTGCTCTAAGGTTAGAAGGGTGCCAGTCCTCCACTCATAGTCCGAAAGCCAGTTGGAAGCGTGCTTCTAGATCAAGCTGCTTGGCTTCTAGTTAGGCAGGGATAGCCGAAGAGTGTAGACTCATGTCGGTACTTCCTAATAGCACAAGTTCAGTCCCTGTCGAGGCAAAAGCGATGCAAAATTGCAGAATTGCTACCACTAAAGACAGGTCAGCTGATGGAAAGCCCAATCACAAGAGCCATGTCGAGTGTCTCGAAATACCCAGTTATAAAGCTAGGATATAATTCGAAACTTGAGCGCAGGATTCCCTTCCGAGTTCTGCGAGCAGTATTCGAGGGCTAATGAGCAGTGAACAGTTCAATTAGTTCAAACTATGACTCTGGACGGGATTCGCTTGCTGAAAGTCTCGAGAGGGTGATCTAATGCAGTGCAGAACATCCAAGATGCTTCCAAAAGACAACACAAAGGAGCAGAGGTCAGATAAATCGGAAAGGATGTGAAGCTCTATTACCACCGAGAATATGACAAACGAAGTCTTGTGGCCGTAGCAGTCGTTCTTCCAAAGATTTGGTCTTTGTTGTCAACAGGATCGCCGGTCGAATCATGGCTGGTGGACCGGAGGCTCACCATAGCGGATGATCTGAATGCCATGTCGGAAGTGTATGAGGGCTTAAAGAGGGGTGGCGAGGTCCGAACGATGGTGGACAAGGGTTTTCAGCTTGGCCACAGCTCACAACCTGACGTCCGTGACACATCCTTCGCGAGAAGAGATACCCTTCACCAGACGAGAGGACCGAATGCGAATTGACAATGTGCTCGTAAGAAGGTCGTCACTCAAAACCGTCAAGAGGCTCACGATGCTCTCAGCAGGCAGTGCCGCCCGAAAGTAAAAATCATGAAAGACGACCTGACACTGCCGAAAGAGGATGATTAGCCTGTTGTTGGCCGTGTCTGTACCGAATCAGAAACTGTGGCGTGAAAGCGACCATGCCAACAGCTCCTGCGGAAGATGGAAGAGCAGCGCCGCGACGGTACGGACACGGTTGAGAAGGCCACAGAATCATCCGATGAAGGGAGGTTATGGAACGTGAGGTTCAAGGGTAGTGATCACAAACATCCTTGAACCTCGAGACAGGACATGATGAAGGTCTTCGCCGAAATAAAGTGACGGCAGGAGATGTCTTGGATAGAAGAAAACGGAGACCTTGTACGAAAACAGCGGACTACGCGACCGTACGGGATTAATGCCAGGGAGAAGAAGAAGAAGAGAGACTAAAACCGATGTTCTAGTTGGAATTGAGTATCCATGATTCGTGTAGCACTAGAGGTCTGGTGATAAAGACTCACGTTGATCAAGAGGACAAGAATACGCTGGCGGCGGCAGCAGGCATTGCATCTATCTTTACTCTATCTATCTCTACTCTTTCCCATCAATCTGCTCCTTCAAAAAATATCACTCCTATACTTGAGAATTTCTTCGAACTACGATTCTGCTCACATCTGTTCCTCATCTTCTGTTTACATTTCGGGGCTATAAACATCGCATATGTTTGGATTCCTATTGTAAACATGAAACATAGAGATATGACATTGAAGGTTTTCTCAGGTGAAAGGCAATCATCCCGTTTAATCTCCTTATACAAAGAATCCGTCGATGGATAGAGCTTTCTCGTTGGCTGAGAGTCAAACAAATGACTATGGTACTTACCCAGAACCACGGTGAATTTCTCGAAA
This sequence comes from Haemonchus placei, assembly GCA_900617895.1. Lineage (NCBI taxonomy): Eukaryota > Metazoa > Nematoda > Chromadorea > Rhabditida > Trichostrongylidae > Haemonchus > Haemonchus placei. Next base: position 6,947 of record UZAF01022095.1, read on the forward strand.
TTTGACTGGCCTCTCCGTCTCGCACTCTCAAGAACTCAAAATGAACAGACCTATCTAGTTCAATGTAGGTTGGAACTTCCCAAGGCAATTCGGTTGAGCTATGGGTTCCAAGGGTAGGTGAAGCTATCTCATATCGCCAACATTACTGAGCTTCGCCAATTGCTCAGTGGAGGCAAGCAAAGACAAAGAATACTGGAGTCTTATACGAGGATTTTTCGATTCCGTCGTGGACGAAAATGGGTGACAGTTTCGAACTAATCAGTGCTTCTACTCTACCAAATAGGCTTGAAATCAAGAGACCTGATGTGGAGGGATAAAAGCCTTGTCAGGCCTAACCTAGTACCTACTATGATCGTACCGCTCATGCGGAAAAAGACTTACGTATTACTCAGTATATGCCAGAACTAGAACTTACTGAAGAAGATTCAATTCTAGAAACAATAACCAAAAAATAAGTCCACATCCACCTCCACTCATTGTTCTTCTTCTTGAGTGAGAGCGGAGAGGGGCAAAACATTTGTGAAACCTCGAGAAGTAGCTTTGAGTCCAGCCATTCACAGCAAAAGCATGGAAAAGAGACAGAAGCAGGCAAACACAGCCTTGTTCTAGAGAGCTTGACAATTATGGTCGATTGTTGCTTGATCAAAGAAGAATCAAAGACGAAAAATAAGGAATTACGGAAATGAGATATCATCATGGGTACGCAGTAAAAAAGTGTGGATGTTGATTGATTGAGAGCTCGACGACCTGCAACATTTCTGAAGATCACGATCAGCTACCGTATACCAGAATCCGTGTTAGTATGAAGACCAGGGCTCATCAGGATTCTTTCGAAGTCTTATCATTTTCTTCCAGATTATGCACTTGTAGTGCACATTGAAAAATAGTTCAGTAAACTAAGGTTAGAATTTTGTTGTACATTTCAATTTTATGGTGAAAATGTTGTGTGGTGGGGGCACCCCTGTTCTCCGACATTGAACGCCAGAGCGTAGATAAGCAGGTGTAGCTGACCACTTACAATTAGAGGCAGTTATTAGCCAAAGAGATATGGCAAAAAAGCTAGGATGGAAAGGAATTGAGCACTCACTGACTCAACTGTCATAATGGCATCAGAAAACCTTCCATACACTGCACATAATCTTTACCCCCGAAGAAAAACTTGGAAAAAACCAATCATCAACTTTCCTTGTGCCTGCTCTCGAGTATGACATCTGTTCACCGTGTTTAGAACATTACTTCTGCATTCCCAAACTGGTTTGAAAGTACTTAAATGCTTCGAGAAGATGTTAAGCTGTGCGAGATCTGATCCTTCCTAGGTTGTCTCGTTGTGATGAGTGTTTCTAGCTAGCGGTACTGGTCCCTTTGCTTACATCTCTCACTGGTTGCGCGAAGCCTTCTGTACGGCTGACCGTCAAAATAGGCAAATATCAGTTGAGTTTCAGGCCTGACGATAAGTCGCCTTGATTATTTGACTTGGGAGTGATATATGATAAGACTAAGCAAGCAAGCGGTCGATAGGAAGGCAGTTAGACGCTCGTTCATTGCTCGATATGATTTGTATGGAACATGTTGTTGTTCGTCCCCAATGATCGGCTAAATTTAACATCAACGGATCAATGATCAATTTCTCCGCCCTGTATATATTACGGGGATGAAATAGCACATGCTTCTCGTCAAAACCAGAGATTAAAGACCAAAATGAGGGTCAAATTTCGCCTAGTCATATGATGCCTACAACTGTGTGGGAACTCTACTGGAAACCCCACTCGGAGACCATGACTGGATGGATACTGCAGAAGGGACTTATGCAGAATCTTATTGCCTGAGTTAGTTCCCGGATAGCAATCCAGGCTGTTCAGCAATGCATCTATCTGAATGGGTATCTGAAATGCCCTCAGTTTTCCCACTGCTCTAAAGTTCTTAGGCAAAGCTTCTTCATGACTCTTCAGAATAACCGATTTCGTAGTCTCTTCATAATAGCTCACATACATCACAGAAATTTCAAAATACAGTATTCAAAAAAGGCATTTATTCGATATAGACATATTTTTCAGATTATGATGATAGCAAGAGTGATCTAACTGCAAAGGGTGCATACGCAATCTCCGTTGAGGCACGTCGCCACTGTGCATTTCTGAAATTAAAACTACTAGTAAATATCGTAAATGCTTTAAATGCTGCACAACTTGTTTATTTGTTTATTATTCTGTTTATTATCAGTGTTTGCTTCCTTTCATCACTATTACAACGTATTTATTTATTTACTTTTCGCCTGTAACCTGGCTATCTTGGGTGGCAACCTAGTGTTCACTCTGGTAAACATCTTTTATCAAAAGTCAAACACTCATAGACCATCCCGGTCATTAAATTTGGACATCGAGACCTATTCCACCAGTTGGAGCATTCTGCCTGGTTCTGAATGCTGCCGACAAAGCCGCTCTAGCGAGCAGTTTTGATGGAGAAGGCCACTTTTGCGTGATTTTTCTGCAGTGTCGGGTTCATAAATATCAAAACAGCTTATCCAAAATAGGTGTTTGTTGTTGTAAAGTCCGAATAGCGGGTAAACAAAAATATTATAAAATCATAAGTAAAAGTCTCGACGAAGCTGTTGAAACTAGAGAAATCCATTATGCTGTTTCAAACATACCCGGCATGTTACACTCTTGCAGATGAAGTCACCGAAGAAGCACGAGAAATCAGCCGAAACGAAGGAGGCAAGGGCAATAACAAGCAGGACGCAAAGAAGAATCTTTTGGAACATTTTTCTGAACATCAACATCCATTTTAAAGGCTACTCATTCAATGACTTCAAGGAACGTACACAATAAATCTCGCAAAAAAGCTAAAAAACGATTCGGAGGAGATTGGCCTGATGGGTGGCCTGCAAAATGGTCCCATCTGACCGAAACAGGTTTGCGACAACTTTTTCCAATATCTTTAGGTCTAGGAAAGAAACTTAATTTATACTTGGTAAATGGGTATATTCAGGCTGAGTTAGTAGTTAGTTGGTACAACCTACACCCGAAAAAACCTCGGACAACCTTTACCCAGGAAATCCATTCTGAATGAATGGAAAAGAAAAATCCAAGTTATTCAAGAGAGGGCCTGAGGGTAAGTAAGGGAGAACTCAAACTACATTGTCAGTTAAACCCTTTTCCTGTAAAGGCCTGAGTTCCTAAAACACTCAGAGCACTAAAGAGCAACCTCGAAATTGTTTGAAATGAACCAGTTAGAAAAGGAAATCCTGAGAAACAAATAGCTCCGACAGAGAAACAACACAGGCCTGCAGCCTGCCTGACGCTCCTTATAGACGACTGCTGCGAGGGCGGTACCCGAATACCGTAATGAGGCGAGAGGCAAGCGGGAGCGGATGGTGGTAGATAGAAGGCACCGATGCCTTTGTGATGGCTTTGTGAGAAGCAACTTGCATCGCACATATGTTTCTCGGAGGAATTAGAAACAGCTGCAATAAAGAGCGCGATCAGAGATCTTTTCGATCGCTCATTGAGCTGTAAAAGACACTGCTATCCATAGGAATTTACTCGGTCGCTTCAACGATGGTCAGCTCCAGGTTGGACGAAGTCCAAAATGATACAAAAAGGGCCAGAGAAGTGTTATGAGGAAGAGATGCCTTCGGGTGGAAGGAAAGGTTCGTGGAGTGGCGGTCACGAGGGCTACAGCAGTCGATCAACG
>UZAF01022096.1:0-10638 GCA_900617895.1 Haemonchus placei
CGACCCTTTTCGACTTCTTGTCTGCACTCTCCTGTGCACTGTTCATCAACCCACGCCCTGAAAGACCTTCCTTGTAAGCATACAACGAGGATTACATATACATATAAATCTCACGAAGATATCTTTGCTTCAGCTGTTGTTATCAATCAGTGAATCACAAAAGCGCCAATGATTCTATCAGCATTTTTCGTGGTTTTCGTATTTGGCATCAGAGCTTCGAAGCAAATCGTCTGAATACTCCGCAAAGGTTGATTTTTGCAAACTGGATCACCATGCTTTAATATCGTATTCATATTGCACTCCAAAATGTCACATAAACTCGTAAACACATCAAAAGTAGCATATTTTCATTGCGACTTCGAGTCTAGTTGCAGCTGAAGACCAACGGAACGACAAAAATCTGGAGGACTATCGGAGACAGCAGCTTGGTCAGTGTCCGGAAATGTATTAATATTGAAAACTCGAAACATAATGCCAGTCCACGGTGGTTTCAGGTACTTCTAAAATTCTTATCTGCCACATCGGTGCACGTCACCGGCCACTTGGCGGTCGCATATTGACGCATCAAGTACCAGCGAATAAGTGCAACGGTTCGCCTGCCAGTGCACTGTCCTGGCTTCAGCCCATGTTTAACAATAGGCGTCCGTTTATTCTAAGGAGCTTTTGTTCCCGTACTATGGGACTTCTATCTGTTCCTACCGTTTTTATCCTTTTTTTCTCATTTGCACCTGCTCCATATTTCAGTTGCTTTGCTTTGCAATAAATGCTGTAAACGACTCGAATCATGCCTCTACATTTCTCACATACAAGTCTACCCTTCAATCGGGCTCGGGGAAATCAACTAGAACACATACGCATTCGAATAGGGAACAATTACCTGAGCGTCAAGCTCAGTGAACTCAAGTAGATAGGTAATTTGAAGAGCAGAAATGTTCATTGAAAGCGGTTGCATGTGTAACTCTGAGCAAAGTACAAATTAAGAGGAAATGATTGCTGAAGAAGCAGCAGAAATGGAAGTAACGAGTGGAGTGGATTCTCGATTAGCCATAGCTCTTGATAATATTGTCCAGCGTTTGAGACATAGTCTGGATTACGATTGGGAACTGTTCTGCATAAAAACGCAGAATATTTTAGAATGCTTAACGGCACAGTAGAAACAGCTCAAAAGGAAGACAGTCTATGGATTCACCAAGATACCGAGTCGCAATTTTGAGAAGCACGCCTTCAGAAAAAAAAANAAAAAAAAATTGACACAGTCTTCGATGATTTTGAGTTATCGGTTTTAAGATGAGTAATGTGATAGTACAGAATAGTGCATGTACGGTGTAGAAAATGCAGAAATCGGCCCATCTAGAGAAATATAGGGCTTCGAAATATAATAGTTAGGGGATGGACGAGAATGCAACTACAAATATTGCAAGGAGGGTGAACTTCGACGAGGTGTCCAAATGTGTGTGCCATTGCATACAGCTGGTTGCAGTAAGCTGCCTGATACAGATGTGGGTCCTAAAGCGAATGGAGCAATCTCTACAGCTTTCACAACGCTTAACAACTCGTCGACGGTGGGTGTGCACATCGGCTAAGCCGGTTTCGGGGGCACTCATTACGCCCTGTCTTGACTGTTTTTCGACCTCACAGCGTCCCGTAGGTTATCCTAGAGGGTCACAGATTCAAGCTCAGAAACCTCTAACACGGAGTGTGCCTCTGAGCCAATCGCGAGATCTAGCACTAGATCAATGGAAACCCAGACGGTGAAGATGCATTGCGAAATTAGTGAGGTTTCGGTCAATGTGAGAACCTTGAATGTAAAGAGGGGTGATCTCAGGGCGTGAAAAGACAATCGTAGAGCCAAGCGAACGATTCCACGAGGAGGCTAGCAACCTCTTTCGGATGAAAGCGGATGGCCACGAATGTTTGAAGTGAGGAAAACAATGACACAGATTGGTCTGCTGTCAGCAGGCAGCTCTTGTCATTGAACAATGACAATAAATTAATATTCCAACTGATTCTGCCTACTTGATGTTATCTAACTCGTCGCCGTCGGTGAGTCGAGCATTCACCAAAACTTGAAAGAGGAGGGAACTTGAAGATACTGGCCGTACATCTAATGCAATGAATGGAGTGTTTGGCACAACTAAGCCGAAGGCATAGCTGAAGAGACGATATGTGACGAGTCTAGACAAGGGGACCTTACGGAAAGTGAAATTGAAATATCCCTCAACAGTGGGACTGAAATATCCCTCAGTATCCCTGATCGGTCAGCGATAAGCGTGATTTTCTAGTGAACAACCTGAAAGAATTATTCGTCTGTAAGAGCTCTATAAGGGGTGAAGAAGGGTGGTTGTTAGAATGGTGCGGGCACTTGATGAAGCCCAATGTAACCCATGCGAAAAGTTAAGGATTATCGAAGAGTGGGATGAGCTCGGGAATATAGGTGATGAATCGAACCGCTTTGGGAGGGAACAACGGGGAGACCCCCAGAAGAGTTGCTTTGATGCATGAGAAAAACAAACTAGCATAGTCCAGTAGAGAAGAACCATTGCTGCAAAGGTTGAGTTCTTTTGAGAGGAGGTGCGCGCGGAAGGATACAACCTCTGGTAATGACAAGGTGACGCGAAAGGCTTTTACTGTAATAAGAATAGCCACTACAGACTCAGCTGTCTTGATAAACTCGTTCCGGAAAACACCCATCTGACAGAAAGGCTACGTCTTACTCAAAACGGGTACAGATGAGTGTACTCCGAAGAAACCATATCCCCTTCTGTACAGGAATGGTGTGAGTTGGTCCGGTACGAAAGACACCCACAGATCTAGGCGCAGTAACGGTAGGAAGACCAACACTACGATGCAAAATCTCTGAACAGTTAGTCAGAACACTCACATACACTCATAGAAATGAAATGTGAGGACAGCAAACGTCCAGTTTTTGACGCATTAGACAGCGTAGGGCTTTTTTGCTCAATAGTAAACTCAGAAATGAACATTTAGCGAGCAGATAATGTTTGATCAACTATGCATATCCAGATGAACAAGGAGACACTATCCTCCCAAGAACTAACGTCCTTGCTCTGAAAATCCAACTAAAGCTTCAAGCATCGAGCCATTGCGAAGAGCGGTGCCCACCATTGCATGCTCAGAGGCCATTGCATATCATATCAGCTGGAGCTGGCGCCAAAATTGGCCTAGGGAGCTCAAATTAGATTGGCGAACAGTTTATCCAATTCAGTGACCATCATATTTCTTCAGAGCCCGATTGCTGAAAAAGAACAGCACGGCGGTCCACGTTGCTAATCATGACTGCAAGACCTGTTTGTTAAACAGTGTATACCGCTGGGGGAGTAGTTTGAAGATTATTCGACCCCCAACCTACAAACATGTGAAGTGATGAGCTTGGCATGAAAAACACGTTGTTCAACCAGAATCAAAACAGGTGAAAATTACGACTGATATAATACGAGGCAGACATAGTTCAGAGAAACTACCGAAAGAGTTTGTAGGAATCCTCAAAAAGGCTGAAGGGACTTTCGCAACGAGTGATACTGTACTCAACCATACCATTCGTTGTAGAATATCACTTTGACGAGCAGAAATACCAAGCCATCCATCAAAGAAGAAGACGTGCTCAGGTGTGTGTGAACTTAGTTACGACTGAGGTAAATCTAGGTACGAATGAAATCACTTCCGCCTAGGTGCGAAGTGACCTCAATCGTAACCAACTTAATTACGCTGCACTCCTCAATCGTACCTAACCTCATGTTATTTATGAGAGTGATGGCAGAAAGTGAAATTTCAAAAGAAAGTTGGGATTGTGGATAGGAGAACTTCTAACATCTGCGGTTTCAAGAGTTTTATTACCACCTAGAATAAAAAAAATTGGTAAACTCGAAAGTGAATTTTCGCTGATTTATGATATCAAACAACATTTACAGAAGCGACGTAGTTGTTTGGTATTGGGGCATCTCGCATCTGAAAGGTCATAAACGCCCTCAAATCCGCACCACAAATATTACACTATGCTACTTCTGTACCTAAATAACCTCCGCTAACGCAGTTCATACCCGCATCGCTACCCTATTTCTCTACCCAAACGCTCCAACCCGTACCGCAGCCTTCGCTCCATAATACTTCCGCACCCAACAACCGCTCTAACCCGTACCACTCGCATGAAGATATCCAAATTCGTTTGAAAACGACCATTTAAGTTGTTTAGTTATTTGTTTTAAGATACTTCCTATTAGGAAAATTAATCTTCTTCACATTTTAGTGGATTTTTTTGTTGGAGTTTCTTTGATCTCGCATGGTAATAAAACTGGTTAAACTAAAGACGTTGAAAATTTTACGCAAAAAACTAATTTTCTCAAAATTTCACTTTCTCATAATTTTCATTAATCGCCATCACTCTAATAACTAAGATGATATTAAATACGATCGAGGGGAGGCGCGTGACTAAGATAAAATTAGTTACGATTGAGGTCACTTCGCACCTAGACGCGAAGTGATCTCAGTCGTAGCTCAATCTATCTCAACCGTAACTAAGTTCCCACTCCCTATGCTAAGAGAGAAGTGCGGAAGAAACGGCATTATGGCTATCAGTAGCAGAAAAAAGGAAACGGCATTAGTGCTTACGGGCGAGAGATATCGGAACGTAATCGGGGAAAGCGGGTTACTTCCAACTAGCCAAATTCGACTGCTATTAATAGCCAGGAAGGACGACAATACACAATAGGCACTGACTTGCGAACAAAGTAATAAAGAAAAATATTTTCCGCAACCACCAATAGATATAACCCTCCAGAGCTAGCAAGAAAATAGACGGTTTTCGTTTCTCAACCTGGCTAGAAGGTATCAACAGATCTGCTTGCAAAAAGACTGAAGTTAATAAACGCTTCTACAACAATGTACACGCTTATCTATTCATGTCTGGTCTGCCGTTAAGTCTTTCGAATTTACCTGCAGCAGCTTAGCGTTTACGGCGTAAAGAAATTGGTTTCAGAATAAAGTTTATCGTAGGTGAACTGGAAAAACTAGTTCAGTAGAGTGGGAAAACTTACAGTCACACAGTCTTTTTGTCGACGATAGATGTGTCACGTTTATTGGCGTTGAACTAAACGCTATTGTGTCAAAGTGGAAAGCTCGACGACAGACACAGCTTGTGCGATATTAGTTCTAATGCTCCTTTTAGGGTTTGAGTTTCGTCATCATACGAATTAGCTCAACTGTTATCGATTCAACTTAGTCGCTCTCGGTTACGCATGCCACATTACGATAGTTATCTATTACAATAGTTGATGGTAGTTTACGCATGTCGCACGACATTACGCTTCAAACAACCCATGAACGAAAATGAAATTAGGGAAGAACCTTATAATTCCAGCAATCGGCTCTGCAAAAGTTGTGAACCGTTCGTTCTAAGAGGCAGCAGCAAAAAGCGGTTGTAATGAAAATGAGGAAACCCGAGTTTATCGAACGGGACTGGTTCAGAAGTGATTATTCATCTGCTCCACACTTAAGCTCTGCAGAATCACCCGGAACGTCAAGGCACGGAGTGCGAATACTATTGATGCGCTTGTCACCAAGGGCACTGAACTTATCACACATACTAGACTGCAGAACGTTAGCCATTGGAAAAGGTCCGCAGATAAGTTTTGGGACTTATCTGTAGAGACGCTGATGCTGACGCCTCACTCATAAAGCAGTATTTGGGTTTCTGCCTTTACGCTCCGAACAAAAGAAGGATTCGTCCTTAATTGTATTAACCTTCGAGATTGTTAACAACACTTTGTACATGGCTTACGTTTCGGCGGAATCGCCTTCGTCGGAGCCCATAATTCGAAAATATTTTGTGATTCCTGGGTTAATTTTCAAATTACATAAAGAGCGTTTTAAGGAGGAGCAAAACAGAAGCGACCAGCTAACCTGTAATCGATTGGAGCTGTCTGTCTGCAACCTGAGTCCAAAGTTCCCCACGGAGTTTTTATATGTGCTGGGACCCAGAGGTTGGGTCAGGGATTGCTCCAGGGGACCCTCCAGGATTCAAGCTAATAAATGAGGTCCTTGCCGCTGGTCGCGCATCGCCCTTGGTATTAATTTATTAGGGAGTTTGTTTATTTCCGCCCGTCACCCCTGCCCTCGCGCCTCAGCGGGGGATTGACTGTGTAGATCAACGCCAGACATGTCTGCAAATAGCGCGAGCTCCCTGGTAATCGCCATGCATTCGTCCTTCATACTGATTTTCGGGTTCATTGCTACAATCCACAGTGCCTCCAGAGTCTTGCGAGCTGAGATATCACCTTCACGAGACATATCGTAACAGAGACCTTTACACCTTCATTTACATAGTGCTGTATCTTGTGGTCACCCAGAGGAGTGAATCTTCCAGGCTTTTCAACTCATCTAAACGCTCTTTTATCCTGATGCAGTGTGGTCTTCCCGAATCCCCCACATATCTCCCCCCACAGTGATGAGGCATATGATGGGATGTACGACTCCTGAGAAAATACAGTCACCTTCTTTCCCGGAAGGGAAAATTGGCATCTCCAATCATGAAGGCGATTTCGTACCAACTGTCTTTTGATATTCAATGGAGGAATTTTGATCAGTCGCACACTATCCTGGAGATCAGCTTTCCAGAGACAGGCGCGGATGGCAGAGCTGATATCATCTGAAACAAAAGGTACAAAGAAGGGTACCACTGTTTGCTCTTCCTCTTGCGCATGCTTCATCCTAGCAAGTCTTGTATACTACACACGCTGCCCGTCGCAAACATATCCATTCTCCGACCCGATGAGCCACTTCAATGGACTGCGTTCTACAAGGTGTCCCAAAATTATTGGATCCAAAATTCAGGGATTTTTAAGGTAGAAATAATATATCAAATTCACATAACCTGTTATTAATTAGTTGCACGAGAAGGCTTCCTTGCAATATGCATGGCTACTGATGTAGAACTCTCAATATCTTTCAGATGGAGGAGGCTCATTCAATGCCACTTGCAATCATTGACACGCGAGAGGTGGAAGGGCATTATGAAATTCCTTGGGATTTTTGCAATAACCGGATAGGAGGCTATTAAGCGATATAAAAAAAGCTTGAATCAGAGACAAACCAGGAAAGGTAGAAAGGTAGAATGTTTCTGAAGATAGGACTATTAAAATGGTCCGTCTGCCAAACAGTCGGGATTGTGGGTGACCAATCAAAAGGAAGTCAACGGGCACGGCTTACAGGAGTTATCGCTATGGAAGAATGTCATGCAGGAGCTCCACTGCCGTTCCTATCGTATGCAGAAATTTCGCTTCAATTCCGANNNCTGAAGATAGGACTATTAAAATGGTCCGTCTGCCAAACAGTCGGGATTGTGGGTGACCAATCAAAAGGAAGTCAACGGGCACGGCTTACAGGAGTTATCGCTATGGAAGAATGTCATGCAGGAGCTCCACTGCCGTTCCTATCGTATGCAGAAATTTCGCTTCAATTCCGATTTCAACAGATACTGCCGGGCCAAAAATGCAGAAAGTCAAAAGTGATGACACGCAACCCTTCGTCGTTTTCTCTGGTCAAGAATTTTTTGAGATAGAGCCATTCCTCAACAACCGAAACGTTCGCGTTCTGGAAAGAAACGCCTAGCGTGTAGTACCTCACAAAATGGTTGCTACCAAAATAGTAAAATCATGTTTTCCGCGAAATCACTGGCAAGGGGAAGCCGCTCGTGGTTTCTTCGGTGCAGGCATGAAAATTCACCAAGACCAATACTCAAACGACGTACTGATGGAAGTAAATGAAGCACTGACCCGACTGCGTTTTCTGAGACATCTCGCAGTCCTTCCAGCAGAACGCTACTCCAGCCCACAGAGTCAAGCTTGCCCGCGAGTGGTGCCAACGACAGCCGCCCGATTTCAGTGGTGAAGAGAGATGGTCATCCTATTTTCCAGAACTTGACTCACTTGACCCCACGGATGGTCCCTGGTTAGAAGTGGACCTGTTGAGTTTGCAGTATCAGTTTGGAGTCCCAGAATGCAAGGGCTGAGGAATGGCTGGGAAGAAATGGACGAGGATACCTGCGTGCCACAGGCGATCAAGTCGAGAGCAAACTTTGACTTCTTCCGCGCTCATGGGAGATATTTTTAAGGCGACTGTAGCATGTTGTAGCACATAGTGTTGGCTAACGTGCACAGAGATTTCATAGTCTTTCGCAGCTGTCTTCGAAGTTTAAAATATATTGCTATGAATCGGCACCAATAATTTTGGGAAACCCTGTAAAAGCACATTCAGACGAAAGTGCAGAAGCCTCTCAAACATGTTTTGACAATGGCAGATTTCGTCTTCAATGGATGCGCTGAACTTCAACGGACGGGAAAGGATGTTCTTACTACTAGTTTTTCGATACCACTTCGTTTTTTGGATACCGCGAGAGAATGTTATCTGAACGTTAAGGCGAGCCAACTCTTTGCCAGTCTTTCCCTTGTGACCTTTAAATGTTCAGACTGCCTATTTAACCTTTTGACGACAATACCAAGTCGACGTGACGTGCCCATGGGACCACCACCCTTCCTTTCGTGTGCGACTGGCACAGAGGCATCAGATCCTATTTTATCTTATCTAAAACCGATTCTCAAAATTGCACTTCGGGTTTGGAATCAATGTAGGTTAGAATTCTGGTAATAGTGTAAGCAGTAGGAATTCATATAACATCCAAGGAATATGAGGATGAAGAGATTGACCGCGCGGTCACATAATCGCAAATCAGGTATTCTATGAACTGCTTCCAGCGCTTCCAGGACATCCACAAATTTTGCCAATGTATCCAAACCCTTTCAGCGCTATTCCATGACTATATATGTTTGTAATAAATAAGCTTCTATAAAACATTCACGTAGACCATGTTGAATATAAATACCATGTGGTTTGTTAATGAATATGAAAATATCAAACAAGTTTTAAATGTGTAAATAAGGGAAAAAACAGGGTGGCACCCAACGTTGGGTGCCATGGTCCCATGCGCCAGCTATAGTGGCACCCACCGGCCGGTGCCATGGTCGTCAAAGGGTTAAGTAATTCATAACAAGTGTTCATCTCAGTTTGAGTCGAGCACACTATAAAATGGTCGTCAATATGCCGGTAGTAAATCAGTGGCCTTCGCTCCAAAACGAGCCTTACAACGTTCGACATGAACGCTATAGCCAGTGCCGATGCTAATCTCTGCCCCATAGCTAGCCCTAGCCCACGTCAGCGACTCTATAACATTTCCTTTTTCTAACCAGGCTCCACGTAGTATTCTAAGAAACCCATCAGTGTTTGGTAAATGTTCCGGTACAAACCGCAACAGTTGCACTAGGATTAGGTTGGGAAACTAAGCGAGGGCAGCTCATGGTTGCTCCTAACTTTTTTTTTATAACTTTCATTCATTATTTACTTCTTCTCGTTTTATTCGCTTTATTTGTCAATTTGCACTTCAATAGACTCATACTCTGTATCCTCGTGCTCCTTATCGAGGTCTGTGTATTAACTTTTAATCGGACTCGATTGATACTTGAAAAAATCTGCCAGTTAACATATGCTTTCCGGAAATTGAAGCAACAACAGATTTTGCCGCAAGTTTCGATGTTTGGATAGTTTCAAAGTAGCAAGGATTCAAGTTCCACACTGTTTTGAAAGAATAACTGGTTAGTCCAAGAACCCATTACAGAAATTTACGGTCGAAGATAATAAGTTGTGAAATATTCATTTCAGCTCGTTGCGAAACTTATGTTCCAGAAGACTGGACAATACAATTCCCGTGACGGTAACTAAGGGTAGTAGGAAGTAAGTGGGTATGTTTTTGAGCACATGAAGTATACATCCCAAAGGGCGGTTATCTTTGAAGGATAACAGGTGTCCAAACATTCAATGGTCAATAAATAACTGAATAACTTTTTTGAAAAAATTCAACTATAGTTTCCTAAAATATCTACAATTACTTAGTTGCCAACCTACTATTTTCCATTTACAATTCACCTACCAAATTTGGAATCTGAGAGGTAAACCATGCTACCTAGCAACATAATGAGTTTATGGCGTTATATAAATATTCGCGTTATCTGGAAACGAGAAGGTGACAGCAATAGTATAGTTGAAAAGGTAAGAAATTTGGCGACTCTCACCAAAAAGGCCAAAAAGGGCGGGTAGAGTAGAAGGGGGGAGGGGAGGGGGAGGAAAAAGAGAATCCGTCTGAGACTCCATTTCTCAATCTGGGACTGAACTTGTAATGCATCGTTACACACATACAGTCGCGGTCAAAAGTTTGGAAACTTTTTATTTTTCGATACAGCGCGGGCACTGAATTACGTAGCTGTTTCAATTTTGCATATTAGGTACAAAAGCAAATAAAGAACACGATAGGCAACGTGTTTTTTCGAGAGCAGATGATTAGAGTTAAAAAACACATTTGTTGTGAAAGGGCGCGTCAAAAGTTTGGAAACTTCACAATAACAGGGGAAATTGATCATGGTAACACGAATTCACGAACAAAATATCAATACTGCGTTGGATACCCAAAGGAATCGACTATTGCTTTGCATCTTCTTGGCATTGAATCGATTAAGGCTTCAATTTTGGACTGTGGTATCAGAGCCCACCCTCTAGACAAAAGATTGAATTTTTCGT
>UZAF01022098.1:0-10622 GCA_900617895.1 Haemonchus placei
TCCTCATGGTAGTTGGAATAGCATCGGATGAATGAATGAGTATTAAAAACTCCGATTTGTTTTGTTTTTTTTTTAATTTTGGCTTGTTAAACACCTTTCGGGGCCCATGACCAGACTGTAGCGAAGTGGGGTTTTAGCGAACTGGGACAAGGTTGTCGTTGATACCGCACAAGCCATTTGCATATTACGAAAATGACCATCAAAGAATCTTTGATAGCGCTCGCGGTGGCGAGATTGATATTAGGCTGCTTTTTTCAAGGGAAAATCTCCCAATCCTCTAGAATTTCAGAACTTTTGAAATGTTTACTGCATAGTTTAAGAAAGTGGCATGGACCTAATCCAACAGAAAATAGAACTACAATTAATCTTCGTCAAACGTCTCGAACACTCTATTGTTGGTTTCTTTGAAGTAATTGATTAGCCTCCTCCGAAACGACGACATCCAGTTGATTGATTTGAAATTTTAGAAAAGAAATTTCGGACTACGGTGTCTTGAGGCTGATAATTTTTAAGAAGAAGTATTGTTGGCTATATAGACGTTTTCAAATATTATACAAAGTAGCTGCGCCGTAAAAAATGCGTTCTACAAGCTTAAAAATGCCTTTTACATTTTTTGTGATTTTTCTCGCAATGATATGACTTAGATAATATTGATAATATTTCTAAATTCAAGGATATCTAACCGTGGTCAAAGCATGATTGAAATACTCTTATACTACCACATCTGTTTAGATGAAATCATATTAAAAGGAGTCGAACGAGAACTCCAGTCAATTACAACAGAAGTAGAATTGGCCCTTACACACTATTTTACTTTAGTTTGTGGTCCTACTTCCCGGACTGAGGTGATATAACGGTCAGCAGCGCATACTATCACTCGAACAGGCTGGGGAGCTCGACATACAGAACGTCACTTGAANTTTGTGGTCCTACTTCCCGGACTGAGGTGATATAACGGTCAGCAGCGCATACTATCACTCGAACAGGCTGGGGAGCTCGACATACCGAACGTCACTTGAACAGAAGATGAAGGCATGAGTGCATCCTAGAAAAGGTATTGGTCATTGACAAAAGGGTTGATCATGGTCATATATACTACAAATATACCCTGGTAGGGCCGAGATGGTGTAGTGGCAAGTGGCGCGCTTCACACCCGCATGGTCAGGGGTTCAAGGGTCCCGGATCGATGTTTGCCTAGGCCAACCAAGCTTTCATCACTCCGAGGTTGGTGAATTGGTACCAGACTCGTCTGGAAGGATAAAAGCAGTGACTTGTACATCGGCTGACTACCGCAAGTCATTGTATAGGCCACATACGCACTCATTTCGCCACTACGATTCTGAATGGAAGTCGAGTGCGGGGGCGCATCCCCCAGACGGGATTGATTGGCGCCGGAAACTTTATCCTTTATCCTTTTCAATTAGCCATACTAGAGTTGAAGGTGTCAACCGTCAAGTCATCAGTTCATAATCAGATAAGTAAGTATATATAAGAAGCTGAAATTTGCAAGATCGAATGGCCCGATTCCTCCAACTAGTCTAACATTCTCGCTGCTGCAGATTTGCACTGATTTCGGTTCTCAAAATCGCGAATGGAAGGCGATCAGGGTCGCTTTTGCGCTAGTAACTCTGCCCACCACTGCAGATGGTTTTGACAGATCGTTACCATGTAGAAAGGGAGGCTTATGATTTAGTTTGCTAACATAGGAAAAATGAGAGCTCTGAGAGGAAAAAAAGGTGCAGTCCGCGATAATTTTGGTTATCCAGTTCTAGACGAGTAATGAAGCTGATAGCCAGAAGTAGTGTAGAAGTGGCGAAAAAACGCGAAAATCGGCGTATTTAGAGAACTGTAAGGCTTCAAAAAGAAGTAAAATTAGGGGTCGGAAGGCGATGTTATGAAAGCATGAAATTGCATGGAAGGGCTACTTGGACGAACTGGCTGCCTGCGTGCAAAATGTGGGTCCCGGTGCGAATGGTGCAACCTCCACGGCTTTTACAACGCTTAATAACTCGTCTGCGTTGGGTGTGTACGTCCGCAAGCGGTATGGGAGCCCTGATTACGCTCTATCTTGACTGTTTTCGCCCCGACAGCGTTCCTTAGGCTGTTCTTAGGGTCACTGGTTGGTCCTAGGGAGAAAACGCCTAACTAGGTAATGTGAGGAATGGTCCCAAAATGGACAACTGATTAGCTTTCGCTAAGTGTATATGTACAAGCAAGGAAAGGTTTCGTGATGTTCTTACTACGTATTGGACCCTTTTTCGAGAAGATGCCAAATTGGATGTGATTTTCTTGGAGTCAGAGACTCTGATAATGACGTCGTAATCCTCTTTGTGACTGGCTCGATAATGAGGTTCTCAAAGGACATGCTGTAACTACATAACAACATACACACAATTCAGACGACATTACGGTAACCAGTAGGAAAAAGGTGCTTACGGATGACCTCGTGAAGAGAGTAAACAAATAATAGTCACCAGATGAAAAACGAAACAAAAACAGAAAACAAAAAGGGAATGCAGGGAAAAAACATGTCAGTGCCAGTGCGTAAAGGGCCGCTCATCGCCTTTTGAAGAACATCCTCGGAGGAGCCACGTATTCGGCCTACTTATAGAATCCTATCCTCGACTTTTATTTGCCCTCCGAGTTCGTCGTGGCCACGTAATAATTACAGTCCACCTTTTACTTTCTTTCTGTGAGATGTAAAGAGATCGAACCCATAGTTCCCATATCAATCAGTAGCTTGGTGGCTGTTTCAATCAGGGATGATTCTGACAGTGTTGCCTTCTGCATCAAAGTTTCCAGAATATGTTATTCAGGCCAGAAACACTTTGAATAATTCATTCTGTTTGTTCTCATGATACTATTCAGCACATGTGGTGGTAGGAGGCATAATTACCACGAGATTCTTTGAAGCATACTTTTGATGACGATAGAAAGCTAATGAAAAAGTTTTTGTTATAGAGTCGGTGGAACATTCCGTGGGCAGATGCAGGGATCCGATGAGGAAATGAAAAACAAAAAATGGAGAGGAATTCCAGGAATATCAAAGGCAGCTCCAGTCTTCACTGCAGATAGGGGGTGGGGGGTTGAGAAAGAGCTATAATGCCACAGAGGAATGTCAAGCTGAAGGGGATGGGCGCTGTCGGACGGAAACGATCAGTGACGAAGTCCTAGCTGCCGACGACAACGGCATCGACGACGACGACGACGACTCAGCTAACGCTGAGTGGCAGGAGTTTGCACGATGAATGCAATATTAATTAGGGTCGACGATGAAGGCAAGCGCTTGCAATAGACAGCCATGTAGGCCGGGAAATGTCCAAAATGTGGCCAAAGTGAATGTGGCCAAAGTGATTTTGCAGAGTAACGAAAACGAACGACAGACGAGGGGGATATCGATTAGCCGCTCAAAGCTACTCTAATCCTCTCCGAGTGCACTTTGGTCAGAAGTACTCATCAAATTTGAAGAGCACCAGAAATAACAGCCATCTGGGATTTGTGGCCAGCCTGCTGAGATTTGCGGTTTACATCGACAAGTTCGAAGAAGTTGTCAAAAAATGTTATGTAAATGTACTTTTGTTTGACAAACTTATCAAAAATAACTTGCTATTCATAGTTTCGGACTGGGGCTGAGCATTCACATGACCTTTCATGAAATCGTGCAAAAGGGATCTGATGGCTCTAGTCAATAAGTTAATTGTGACAAAACTGACTTCCTGATTTAGATCTTATTGCCTGTTAGAAGAGTGCGTCATAAAGCTCGAATGTAGATGCTTGAGGGTTAATCAATCCCGTCAGAGGGATGGGCCCACGCATTCGACTTCCATTCAGAATCGTAGTGGTCTATTGAATGCGTATGTGGCCCATACAATGACTTGCTTTGGCCACCTGCCGTGCAAGTCAGTGCTTTTATCCTCCTAGACGAGTTTTGGACCACATAGCCGACCTGGGGGAGGGGGGGACGGGAGGCTTGGTTAGCATAATCGCGTATCGATCAGGGATTCGAACCCGTGATCGTGCGTGTGTGAAATGTGCTACTTGCCACGGCACCACCTCCGCTCTAAAAAATACATGCAGATAACAGAATTTGATTCACTTAACCTCGAAGAGCTCGAGCCTTTCATGCGGCCAGTAGGATGAAATAAAACGTCCATGGCAAGGGTAGGCTCTAAACGATGTCAGGCTCGTCAGAAAAGGAAAATGGTAGAACGGGTGGTCGAGAGGCCCACAAATCACTGCATATATCAAATTTACGATGTAGACAAAACCCTTGATGATCCCTTATGAAATGTGGAGAAATGCGAAGAAAACAAAAGCGGTCAGTCGCTTGTTGAAAGCGATCCGTATGAATGTGAGAGTTATGGCTGATCCGTATGAATGTGCGAGTTATGGCATCCGAAAAAGTTCACAAAAGTGGAAAGATACACCAGAAAAGGAAACAATTTATCAATAATCGATGGTAATAATCGAAAACAGCTTTCGTTTTTGCAAGTAATTTTGGACTAAATTTTGGAACGAGTTTGTGGCTTTGCAGGCGTTATAATGAAGCTGTGTTCCTACGAGCGCCACCCTTTATGGGACAGCATTCACTATTTATTTCAACATTAACTGCCCATATTCTAGGGTTTGGTATTCTGACTCAGTCTCTATCATAAAGGAGAGAGTCAGCCGTGAAAATCCAAACAGCAGATGGTTGATTCGCTTGAGATGGCCTAGCCTCACGGAGACTTCTACGTGGCGAGGGAGAGCTATTTGAGGGTCTACTAGACCGAAACAGTAGCCAACAGGTTCACACAGTCAAGGTCCATAGGTCTTTCAGACAAGATTGACAGTGGCTAAGTGGGCACAACCATGTAGTGCTTGGCCCAGTAGGCCTTCCAATATTCGCTCTTACTCTCGATCTTCGATTTGAAAGGGTAAGTGATGCCATTTGGCAGGGCACTAATCAGTGTGTAAACTCATCCTTTGTATTTACCCATTGTCAGGGAAGGGGGGAGGGGAACATCTTGAACTTCTTACACTTATACAGCTGCTAGTGATGCCATCCTGTCCCATATGTCGTTCACACGTAGTAAATAAGGGGGAAAGTGCAAGGAGCTGATGGATTTTCTTGCGATACGTCACTCATTCGAACGTCCTTCAAAAGCGTAAAGCCTCCCATTCTCACCAAGAGCTTAAATGAGAGCAGATAGCAGAATCTTCTGAATCAGCTCCTTCCTTCAGGGACCCTTCATTTTCATGTGTTCGTATAGGCCTAGAATCGACCCTACAATTGTAAAGAGGTGATCCTGCCTCGCCACGATTGCTATCTGCAATAAATTTGAATAAAAATAGTTGTGCTCAGGGAATGAGATTGACAAATCGCCCCATTGCGTGCCTTTGGCGTTCCATAAAAATTACTGGGAGCAAAATGAAATCACATTCCGGGATGCATGACCGAAGAGTATAACATTCCTTCTTTTCAACACTGGCAGGCTAACCGTTGGTAGTCATCCCGTAGGATCCTGGAAGACAAGATAATAATGGAAATGGCGTTGAACTACAGAGAATGTATTTTCAAAGGCAATGGGTACAGTAAAAGGGAGGGGAGGGGGAGGGAGGTGGGCACGGTGTACAAAAGAAGGAAAAGCATCAAAATAGGAGAGAACACATCACAGAGGAAAGAGGAACTGGAACGTTCCGACGTACTAGACAGGGGCGTAACAAGGAAATGAAATAAGCAGGAGTACTTTTGTGTCTGCCTGCCGATGCGGTTCCGCCTTCAAGTCGATCAACCAACTTAACTATGGATGGATGAAATTGGTGCGTCAGAGATAGAAAAACAGAAATTCGCAAATTCTTTATTTACAGCTTGGATGTGGTCCAAGCGACCAGAGCTCACCTGAAAATGGAACTTCCATTCTTCATACCACACATTTTTAACATCCTGTTGACCGCTCCCACAGCCGTGGCCAGTAAAATTTCATCTCGCACTCAGAATCTCATCAGAATCGTCGACAGATTCAAAATGTCGCGTAGGCCGTGCACCCTTGTGCTGTCCAATCTCGCAAACGACATTATCCCTTTTTACCTAGCTCGTACTCGATTTCACGACACCTGTTGAAAGCAGACAGCGTTTTGACCGGACGAACTTCACAACTTCAAAAGTTGACCCTTTTGTCGACAACTGCGTTTCGACACATCATGAGTGGCGATCCGAAGTTGACCAAAGTTCTTGAGGTATGTTAAGAGGAAGGATTGTTAGGAATGTTTGCGGGGGGTGCGAAGATGATTTGAAGTAGTACACGCAGGGGAGAATTACAACAGCGAAGACATATCAAAGCAATTATCGTATGAGCAGTTGGGCAAATGTTTCGGCGACATTCTTCACGTGACCAGCGGTCGCCTATCACCACTCGTTGTCCGTTGATCACTCTCAGCTGTCCAGGCTCGAATGAACTTCCCTCAAATTGAAACTTGGATTCCGAAATAAGTTCAGTTTACAACCACACAGTGTGTGAGAAGAATGATGTGAATAGTGCCGACCATTCTCCTGATAAAGGTGCACAGAGTCGTTGTAATAGAGTGTTAAAAGTAAAAAAAAACACTCTGCTTCTGACGAGATTTAAACCCCTTAAGGTTTAAAGAGCGCCGTTCTTCTTCATTCTTTTTATTAGGGACCTGGCACCCATACGCGCACCTTAACGAGTAATCTTTGCACCATTTCGAGGACCACACCCAGTTTTCAGAACCATAATCATGGCATTCCTCTCAGATCATTTTCAGAACCATAATCATGGAATTCCTCCCAGATGACTCTTTGAACGGATCACAGGAGAAATAGGTAGGCCTCTGCGTTGCCCTAACTGTGCAGGTTTGGGTTCATAATTCTTAATAAATGACTTTGGAATTCTGACTTTTCAGTGAAACTGGCTAGGTTCTACATATATGTTGATGACGAGGAACCTTGAACCCTACTTCTTTTCATTGGCCGAAACAGTGGGCGGTTTCTTTAAGGGTGTTAGGTGAGAAATGCTCTCATACCTATATATAGACGTATACCTATACCTATATCACGTGGGAAGCTTGAACCCAACGACTTTCCGAACTTCTCGCTTTGAAGTGGGCGATTCTGGATAAAAGCTCCTTTTTCCTACCCATTTTTCGTCTTCCATCAGTGACGCGCGGAAGGGAATTACTGGGACAAGCAAAGACCTGTGCTTGATTGTTGTCTGATAAAATATTGGTGTTAAACTTGAGCAACTAGCGTACATACAAGATAAGCTTAAGCAGGGGATCTCCATAAAACCTAAGCAACGAAACTAACGTAAAGTGGTAGCTGCCTGAACTTGAAGAGAACATCCGGTTTGTATTTTCCACTCGCAAATTGTAGAGCTCCAGTAAATATACGGAACGCTCGCTCCCTTTCCTTCGCACATATATACTGTTGCAATGCTATTGTACAATTTTTAGGGCATAGTCATCAAGTTTTAATAGAAATTTTCTGAAGCAGTGACAGTGGACATTCCGTTCCAGGGATGATTCTGGCAGAATCGACTAGGGAGGAAATAAATTATTTGGGCAAGAGCTATCGTGGGAGTTGCCTTTTAATAAAAGATAACACCCACATAGATCTTCCTTTCAATGAGTTATGAAATCCCCATAGATCCACCGTGAAGGTTGTTCATGTCCACGTTCCATCTTAGCAGTTAGAAAATGGAAATGTGGGCTCTTCTCTACAACCCGAAGAAGGAAAAAGAGCCCAAAATCAGTAACTGAACATAAATTCGAGTTCATTGTCCGCAACTGGTTTCCAGTCAGGTGCAAGTTGAAAGGAGCCCACGGTCCCCCGGCTTTCAAAACAGAAACGGAGCGATGGCACAATCTGTGTGCAAAAGACTGAACGGTAAGATCAGCTGATGGACCTGCTACATATGTGTCTGGCTGTACAGGGTGCGCCATAAATATGGTAAGAAAATAATTTTGCTACAGAAACAGCAGTTCATACTGATACATAGCGGATTTATGTGAACTATTTACTATGCACCGCATCTACGAAACGAATACACGGTCATCTTATATTATAGTATAACCGTCTCGTGTAGTAATTATAGCTCGAAGACGCTTCGGCTGCTCATCGACGGTGGCACACGGAATTTCTTGAGAAACACTAGCCCGGACTTTTTCCATGATTTCAAAGGAGCATCAACAGTGGTGCGTTTAAAGCGCAGGATTTTTCTCCAGTATGGGCTATATCCAGCTACCCATCACATTGTGGTCCAGGAAATAGGAGAAGGATGGGAAGGTATGATATGGTCTCAAACATTTCTTCAGCTCGCTCTTTTCCCATTCGTGAGCGAGTACGCCATAGTCTTGAAATCGGATCCCCAGAAAAATCTTTGACCCTCGGCTGCTTCCTTTCAGAAAACCCCTTTCTTATAAGGTTCGGAATAAGTTATTCGGATACAACTGTTTCTACTCCGGGTAGACTCTTCCCATCGGATTAGAACATACGAACAATTCAGCAGTCATTTTTCTTGTGTTTCTGCAAGCTCCCCAGCGTGCTCTTTCCCGAACAGTTGTATTCGGAATAGGGGTCGTATGTGAGACAGGACGACCGTACTGAGGTTTGCCATAGACCTGTCTACGCAAAGCGACTCAAGAGACTGTCATGTGGGAAACGTTGAAACGAGGAACGAAGCCAGAAAAGGACTTACTAAATGCCCTCAAAGACGGATTGGTTGGTGAATGTCTGCGAAGTTCCACCGTTTCTCAAAATCTGAGGAATCAGAGTACCGAAGTAGATATGTGGTATATCATAATTATAAGGGGAGGTGCAGATTTGGAGAAACCCTCCAAACAAGGAAGTAACGGAAGTCCGAAAAGTGTTACCATATTTATGGCGCACCCTGTATGGTTTAGGAACTTTGAGCCTGACTGCTCCTGACTAACTACTATTCCATTTCTAGGCTTTCTTTTACCACAAAACTGCTACTTATCGCCTTTTGTACTGTCTGAGCACCCTCTCTATAAGCCCATTCAAAAACGTCAGATTACCGCGAATCTACCCAAAAAGATCCAGCAATTAATGTCTCTTCAACGTTCGTCTAGCGACAACACTTTCATAGAAAGAGGCGTTTCATTCCGCTATCAGTGGTTACCGATGAGAATGAAAAGACGTTATCAAGGGTTTTAAAGGGCAAGAGACCTCAATTACAGGAAAAGAACTCATGTACCTAGTGAAAGCTCACTCGATGGGACACGAGGAGTGGAAAAATAGGTGAACGGCCTTTTCAAGGGGACCATGAATTTGGATTGGAGTGTAGCATCCTCAAGGTCTTCGATGAGGTTATTTTTCATTCAGCTATTCCAGTCAAAAATCGGAAATACTTCATTTCTACAGTGCATATTTAGCATTTTCGGTCCTAACATATTCTCACAACAGTTTGTAATTAGCCTACTGGATTGCTGGCGATAGTGAAGGCCAGCAATTCAGTAGCCTAATAACAGAAAGACGATCTGTCATTGAAAAAACGTAGAGAAGAAGAGTAAGGACCTGAAAAGCAATCTGATACACTTGTTCTACAGAGAGTACTGAAGGTTTGAACAATTTTCTTGGTTTTTCCTGGCGTTCGTTCTCTGAGTTGCTATGGACTTTCACATCTTCGGGGAAACTGTGTGAACTTTACAATGGGTACATTTTCTCGCGTGACTAATATGTACTTGATCGAGGTTGAGCAAAAAGCTCGCGTGTACCATATTTTGCATCAGAATGATCCGTTGGAACGCATATGATAGTAGTAAAGGATAATGTAAAGGATAAGACGACTACTGGTCCGCGATTTGATCCCTGGGCCAGCCATGTGGTATGGTTTGTCACCTGCCACTACACCACCTCATTACTCAAAAATATGTATGCTATTATTCGATTAGGCAGTTATGATGTCGGCTCCATTAATTTTGATGTGCTGGACGTCGTGCCACCTTAAGAGCATATGGATTCACAGGTGGCCCCACCTGCAAACACCATACCCGAACTTTAACCGGTGGGGCACATTCCCACCAGGTTTTTGCTGGAGAGTTCCCTAATAGGTCTCATATGATAAAACTTTCGCTCTGAACTTCTTTTTAAGCCCTCAAAGGACAATTTCGCTTATCGCTGACCCATTCTTTGTGAGAATTGCTCTTTTCCTCAGTACGTCAGGATTGCGATCCATTAATGAGCAGAATGGAGGGGATATTGCCTATTGTACGAACTTGTTCTCAGGAAAATATGCATTTATGGCCGGGATCGGAACCGTCCTATAATCAACGGAAACTCTCAGATCAACCCAGTATTTGAGATAAGCAGTAAAAATTACTCCCAATGAATAGCAATCTTGACGTGGGCTGAACCGGCCAGGGAATGATGATAATTAGAATGGTTGATAGTCTTCATTAGCAGGTTAGCGGAGTAATATGAATGAGATCACAAAGAAGCTAAAAAGGCTGTCGTTGCGAATGAACTAGAGTAAAGCGATGAAGAGGGTAAGAAACGGTAGTAACATAAAGAGGCTTGGAACGTGGTGACGAGTATTGTTATAGAATCGATAAACCCATAAGCGACCTTGGAAGCAGCAAGTGTGAAGTATAGCATAAACGAG
>UZAF01022103.1:0-10581 GCA_900617895.1 Haemonchus placei
TACACATACACACATACACACACATACACATACACACATACACACGTAAACACACATACACACATACACAGACATACACACTTACACACATACATACATATACATATATATACACACATACACACACATAAACACACATACACACATACTCAGACATACACACACGCACACACAAACCAACAGCGAATTATATATATAGTAGGATAGTGAAGATCTTTTGAAAAAAACAAAATCGATAGCTAGAATATTATGGTCGAACTGTCAAGGTCACTTTCAAAATCAACAACATGGAAAGACACCTTAATTTCACACTTATTAAAATTGCAGTCTTTGAGCGCTGATCAATCCCATTTAATAGATGCGTCCACGTATTCGACTTCATTCAAAGTCTTATTAGCGTATCGGACACGTACCTATGTGGCCGATACAATGACTTGAGGTAGCCACCCGA
Source organism: Haemonchus placei (assembly GCA_900617895.1). Taxonomy (NCBI): domain Eukaryota; kingdom Metazoa; phylum Nematoda; class Chromadorea; order Rhabditida; family Trichostrongylidae; genus Haemonchus; species Haemonchus placei. The sequence continues at coordinate 452 of UZAF01022103.1, forward strand.
TTGGTTGAGTAGGTGGTCTCATCCTCCCAGAGGAGTCTTGTACCTTAAGCGACCCCATAGGGATAGAAGGCTCGGTTGACTTGAGCCAATATCGATACGAGATTCCATGCCGTGACCATGTGTATGTTGCAGTGCGCGGCTTGCCGCTACAACACTTCCACACCTTATAGGAATGGGTTTTTGAAAAAAATCTTTTTCTCAGTATTCGAATGTTTACTGAAGAGCTTTCAAAATTAGTTTACTGAAACGGAGTCAGAAGCCATTACTGAAGTAGTGGTTTCACACAAGTCGATAAAGCCATGTGACGTGTCGGAGAGTTGTTCGGTTTTAGTACTGGGTGAAAAAATGGAACAACGGGTCAAACCAAAACCCCTTGGTCCCGAAGTTATTACACATATTATGTACACATTCAATTATTTCTACTAAGGAAATAGTAAAGTAAGTAGCTGTAATCACTGTCATTTTTTTCTGTTCTTTTCTCATGCGTTGTTTGCTATCTGAATGCCTTACAACAAGAGCTGCATTCAGGAAGTGATCAAAAAAGAAATGAGAAAAAACATTTGTTTTTGAATTAATTGATGGAATACCGGCATCACAGATAAGTCAACGCAGACGTTATGGTCAGGAATTAGAGTTATCATGAACTGCTCACGGTACATTAAAAGTACTCAGTTTGTTATTAAATAGATCAGTGACATATATCAGTGACAAGTTGCGGATACTTCTCGTTTTGAAACGAGACGACAATATCGGGTATTGAAAATTGATATTTAAATGAATCGATTGTATCTTCACAGAAAACTTGGGCCGCAAGCTAAATAAGTATTAAAGCGAAGCAGTTGAAGTCTGTTCAGAATAGAATTGATATGAGAGCTGCTCAAGAAAAATTCAAGACGAAAGCTGACAATTCTGATAGAAAATTACAAGACTGTCAGGGGATGAATGGCAAATAAGTGTAAAAAGACTCGGAACCGTAATTGCGATTACTGCACAGATAGAAAGACTTGTATTCAGTTAAGAACCGTACTGGCGTATTGAGTGCGTATGTAGCCTATACAATGAGTTGCGGTAGCCATCCGATGTACAATTCAGCGCGTTTATAATACTACCAAACAAGCCTGGTACCAACTTATCCCCCAAAGGAATGGAAGGCTCGGTTGGCCTGGGCGGATATCAATCTCGTGACCATCCCTGTGTCCCTCAATCCCTGATATTGCGCCAGTTGACAAAATCACTTCCACCCCTTGTATTCAAATACCGAAAACATGCAGTGCATTATTCGCGACTGCTTACTCAACTACTGCTTGAAAGTTAGAAGTGGTATACAAAATGCAAACTGTCATTTATCAAGCAAAATTCGGAACAATGGGTAAGTCTAGAAAAACACAAATTTTGAAAAAGTTCACCTGAATAAATGCAGCAGAAAACATGCTCACAGATAATGATAACATTATAATAAAGGCTGGTGTTGCTGATGTCGCAAAATCCTCATCGAATTTTGATCCATTCGCAGCACCCGAAATATTATACAGGCGTTCTTCCTTGAAGAGTAACATTTCAGCAAAACTTCCTTACGTTCTTAGATTGATGCTGTTGTTTTTTATAGATCAATAGAACTTCAATAGCCGTTGAGACGTGCAAGGAAAGAATTCTGCATTTAAAGGCGAATTTTTACCGATGTTTTTACTGTCTGAAGCCAATAACAGTTCCACTCATTACGCCCCATGTTGAAAGAATTGATCAAGAATTGGCTGTCACAATGAAGCTAACAGTGGTTCCAGCTTTACTGAATGATTCTATGATTGCTTGAATTGCTGATGTTAAAGGACAATGATTTTTTGATCTGTTCCATTTGACCGTTAGGATTTGAAGCAATTCAAGTTGTCAGTGAACGTGTAGACTACTAAGTGGAAATATCTCACTACCGGTCAACGTAGCATATCAATAATACAGTAATTATAAAGACGGGGTGAATCAAGTGGTAGGAGAAATGAAAAGTGGTTCCTTCAGAGAAAAGTGAGCAACCACGAAATAGTAGAAGGTAGGGAGATAATGAAATCTTTTCTTTCTTAAAGCAGGGTAATTGCTATCTGCTGCTTCATCATTTACCAATATTTCTTTCAGAGGTATGCGAAAACGGATTTCTGAGGAAGAGTTGCCTCTGCCCAGACACACCCAAAATTCGCGAATCACTGTATTTGCTCCTCTGTTCTGTATTGTGCTCCATTTTACGACTATGCCAGTTCGATAGCATTTTTACTCAATTTCATGCCCTTTCGGCATATTCTATTCTAATTACTTATATATTGGGATATTATAAGAAAAAATTGAATCTTGTAACAATTCGGAATCGAATGTCCAGGACAGCCACGAACTGAAGTCACCAACAAACACATCTTTTGGGTAGAATTTTTCAAAAATTTTGAAGTGGACTCGTAATCTTCCAAAGTCCAATTCAAGTCATTCTCAACGATTTAATGACCAACGTATAAAAGGACAAACGATGGAGACTTTTGGGGTTGGTTAGCTCAGGCGTATATTGATCCGCGATTCGAACTCATGGCCATGCGTGTGTGATAGTGCGCCACTTACCATTTAATCACCTATGCCCTGACCAACGTAAAGGTATGTCTAAATGCCGAACTAGCTCACATGTAAGCGACACTTTTGCGGGAGCTGGGTCAGCTCTAAGAGCTAATAATCAAAAATAAAGAAAATCAGTTATCATTGAAGCTACCTTGAACTTTTGCTATGATGCACTAATTTTCTCATAGAACCCTTCGCCGAGATGTTTCATTTGGGTGAGGAGGAAATCGATTTCTTCAAGCACATTAAACCAGTCACGAAAGGATCAGAAGAATTGTTCCATTTAAAAAACAAGAAAAAAAAANAAAAAAAAACGAAAATTAGAGGCAATGGTAAGAGGTTTACAAAGGTGAGCTTATCTGCACGTCGAAAGTGGTGTGTACTTTCGGGATCTCTCATGGAGAACCATCATTCTTAGCCGACTAACCGGCTACATTTCTATCGAATGGCAGGAATTTGGAAACCGTAGGCTCCGTGAGCGCTCATGCTTCAAGTTAATCCCTTGCGTTGAGCAGGCTGAGCATGTCTCATCCGTGTTCTCTAATAAACGGTTGAAAGTGCGTCATTGACCTGCCACAGTTGCGCTGACAGTTCATTCTCGCATGTGAATCAGATCTTGACTCTGATTGCTATAGCTAGCTAATCAGATCAAATTTATAAAATTGTAATTGCCTTTTCGAACTCGTTTCCAATGAAGCCAGCAGGATGCTACAACGACAACCGAATGAAGGTTAATTCGCGAAGATGGGCGGGTAAGATGTAATGGATGTGCAAGAGAGTGAAAGGAATGCAAAGAAAGATCTTACTGTACGTGCATTTCTAATAAAAACCCCTTTAATCGTCATTTTACCATTGTCAAAAACATTCAAGGCTAGTCACGTGTCGTTTCAGAGTTAGTTAAATGGTAGAAAAAACAAACAAAAACTACCTCACGAGTTATTGAGAACGAGACGAAACTTCCCATAACCAGCCAAACAAACGGCGGTATAACAGATTGCATTAAAGCACATGTGAGACCAATTGACATAAGCTGAATGTGGAAACGTGAATCTACATAATGTAGAAGGAGAGTGTTATGTTGAAGCCCCATCTAGCCGAACATTATATATTCAACAGTACCAAAATTTCCATCGGCTCGGAGAACTCTGAATAAATGCCCTGCTAAATGAAAGGGGTATCATGCACTTAACCGAAAACGGTTTGAACAATGCTTTCTTGACGCTCACGTGTGCCCTGGTTGGTTTTATGATAATTATATAATTTCATTGAAGTACACACCTGTATGTCAGTCCGATCGGAAAAACCATAAAGAACTGCAAGTGACGAGAAAAAATCTTTTTGTTTCTTCGTATCCTTACTCTCATTTTCGACCATAACGTTATTCTCGGAATTGACTTTATAAGCTAAATAATAGGGGGGTCAAACTTTTGGCGGTGGTACTTCGCAGTAATCTCGAAATCTCTACTTTTAGCATTTTTCTTCGGATCATTAACGTAGAGGTCCCGGATTGGATAGACTACGTTCTTTCTAGCGGGAGATTCCTCGTTGGAAGGATCATTCTTCTTTGCGTCCTTTCTAGCAGTCATCCTTCTAAAAGAGCTACATTAATCGCAAAAAAAAAATCGAAAATTCTTTTCATAGTTGACAAATTGAACTTTACAGGTAGATAGATGAGTGAAGAAACAGAAGGGACAGCATTTTAATATCATTTTCATGTTTTAAGACCTTATATTCATGAAGTTTTTGAGTACTGTAAAATTCAAATCCATCACGTTAACCCTGTAAACTCATGTTGATAGTTACTACCATCCAGGCTGATAGGGGAAAACATCATCACTAGTTTCAACAATACTCAAAAAATAGAACTCGTGAGCTAATTGATTGGAAGAGGGGTGAGCGATTACATCATAAGTGGCTTTAGGGAATGACAGAGACCGTACGTAGTATCTCGGCATGTACCGTTTTGTATGGAGGCTAGACAGTGTCCAAATGGAATGGTATGGGCTCAATGATTGCGCTAGATGTCGTAATAACGTCAGAGACGAACATTACGCAAAATCGCGATAAACAGACCTATGTCTTGATGTATTTCATATATCTGTCAATTGGAAAGGCACTAGGGGCTTCAAAAATGCGGTTAAACGCAAGAGAAAAACTCGTTCTTATAGAAATGAGGGAACAGGCCACACGCGGGCGCACCACACGAAATGTTACACACTACTATGGAATGCAAAGAAAATAATTGAGTGGAACAGCCTAAGTTCCTAAGTTGCGGTTACGGTACACAATCAAAATCTGAGAATGGGAAAGTGTTGAAAGCAGCTAGTCGTTCATTTGCACTTTGCGGCAAGCAATTCAGATGAAAAGTATGGCATACGGGGGGAGAGCAGCCTAGAGGTGATTGTGAGTGATTTGACAGATAGTAGTCATTAGCCGTTAGAGAGAAGTTGGATATGATACGGTTATAACGGCTGCCGGCTGCGAGACCATATCACTATGTATGCCGCGATGTAATTCGCTGCTGCTGTGTGCCAAAGGGAAAGCGACGTTAACAGTGGTTTCACAATCATGACCCGTTCTCGTACGGTTGTTTGTTGACAATCACTCATCAGCCAGCAGCCATCAGTCAGCCATTTACCAACTAGGCGATCAATCAGCTCCTTCCGATGTCATTTGCCCTCGTCTCACGTGTAAGGTGTTTGACTAGTTTTTACTATACAACCCAAGGGCTTGGAGAAATACGCGAGCGGCTCCATTGACGGTGAGGAAATGCAAAAGAAAAAAAGTAATGAAATAAACCGACCATCCCCTATAAGCAAATGTGCTCTAAGATGTTCATATGAGAACAGGTCTACTGATAGCATTGAAACAACCTACACATGTCGAGTTCCGACAACAGGCTAAGGAAGAATGGTTTCGTGGTAAATGGGATTAGCAGAAAGGCTGACGCCAGAGTAATGGGACTCTTAGCGTTGATAGAGCGGGATTTTTCTAGATAGAATATAAATGTATATAAAAAAAGATACTTCATATAATGAGATGTATGGCCTTCTTAAGCCTCCGAATACTGTAGCAAACAAAGCCTTCACATTCAATCGAAAAACTAACAATCGAGGGCAAAAATACGTCAACAGAGATGGATTATGTGTAGATAAGAGTCACCGGAACATTCTGATGCTTGCAAAACATTAATCGCATCATCATAGGTGAAATACACAAGAAATTACAAAGAAAAAACGCTGAAAAAGAAAAGAACTGCTGACAATATTAAACGCATAAGGGCCACCTTTCGTTAGAAGTCGCCCTAAAAGGTAATACAAAAAGGCCGTTTCCTTATATTGCGTAGCCCATTTCACCGCATTATGATATTCTCGGGAATCCCTGTCCGATATTTGGCTACACTAGACAACGATTAGAATACTTTTGATGAAACACGGAATCAAAATGAGCAAACTTCCGCCTAAGGCGTTAACAGCCTAAAGATCTCACAAGGATGGCGAATTGAGGGCAAAACATCGATTTCGGGAGAGGCTCAAATCCGTTCTTGTTCCGAGCCCCATGCTCTTCATCCCTAATGTTTCCGATACCCAGCTTGCCCTCGCCTTACTAATGGCTTAGGCTATCCAGCCAGTATCAGCAAGAATTGTAAAGCTATAAAGGATAAAGGGCAGGGTGCCCGGAATACACAAGTACGGGCTAGAGTCCTGTCTAAGGCCGAAGTTCTGCCCACAGCTCGCCATCCTTGGAAGACTTTCACAACGCGCGCTGCAGCGAAATAAGAGTACTTAACAAGATCATCAAGTCAAAACAGGTTATAACTCGAAGATCACTGTCGTTAGTTCCTATCTACATTTCTTAATTCGATTTGATGCTATACTATAGGACCACAAGCGACAGTACCTCCTACCTCTGGAAATTAGATATTACTTCGATTTCTGCGTTAGCAAGTCTCTAACGCTTGCTTCACCTCGCTGACACAAATGAGATGTACGATTTCAGTAACCATCAGGAATGCGGCCAGCCATGCTCTCTCAGCGGTAAAAAGTTCTTGCACACCAAAGCTCCAAAAAGTTGTAAATATAATAAGAAAGGATAAAAGGATAAACCTCTGGGCGCTGATCATTGTTACCTGAGGGATGAACCGCGCAACTAACTAAACCGATTATATATTTGGATAGAGCAAGAATTGCGCTTCAGAATGGTCTAAAGTTGCAAACAATCTAATAGCAAATAATACCGCGGCGAGCATTTGAAAACTGGGCGTCAAGAAACGCAAGAACTTTTTTCACGACCTAATAGTAGCGTATTGAATGCGCATGTGCCCTATACATTGAATTGTGGTTTCCAGGCAATGTACAAGTAAAGCTTTAATCTCCGGTCAAGCCCAGTACCAATTCACGACCGCAGAGCGATGGAAGATATGGTTAGCCTGAGCGGACATCAATCTGGGATTGGAACCCGTGACCATGGGTATGTGATAGTGCGCCACTCGCCACTGCACCACCCCTGCTCATCGCTACAAATGAAGAGGCTTAAGTAGTCGAACCGTTGGTTGCAAGTATTTCACCTGCAGCGAAGAACCATACGAGCGGATAAGCCGAATCTTAAGCGATAGACTTCAATGAGACCCTTAACAGCGTCAAGAAACTTTAGTCAGTAGAAGTGTAAAAGCAGCAACTACAACGTCGATTTCTGAAGCATATTCTCTGAAGCTTACATATATACATACTTATTGGCGCACTACGAAGCACGTGACCTCAATTCCGCAATGGTTGGTATGCCCATTGTTACAGAAATACCGATCACGACTTTGTATACCTGAGAGGTTTCTCAGTTGGTCAACATTTCTGCCTCGGAGATTTTCAGAAAACTACCGAGCCCGGCTACTACTCATATACAGTATTCAAGCTCTTAATTACCGTCTGCTCCGCTTGCGTGAATCCTACTTTCATGGAGGAGAACCTTTAATTTATGACGATCTGAGAATGACAGTCAATAGTTTCTTTGAGTTACAGCCTCGTGCTTTCTGAACAAGAGACAGAGGCATCAGAGATTTGCTGAGCGTAGGAAAAAAAGGTTGCAAATCTCCGGAGTGAATACATTTCTGGTATTTGATCTATTTGGAACTTCTAGAAGTTCGTACAAAAAAACTTCTTTCGTCAGAAAGCTCTCTTGTCAACTTACTATGAAATGAAATGATGCTGCTGACAAAACGAGACATCAAACATCAAGACGAATGTAATCAATGGCCCGTATGCATAACGCCCAGGGTAGGGAAGGGGAGAGTCTCCCCAAGGAAATGTCTGTGAAGGGCGCGAACGTTGAAATAGTAGATTATGGGGTCAAGATAGTGAAAATGGAGCAAAGCTTTCTCCTGTAAACAGGTGAAGAATCGACAGCCTTAGATAATCATGTGATGTTTGCCTCTGCGACCTTACCTTAGATAGAGCTCAGAGAAGCCCGACCCCATCGACTCCCCACCCTGGGAGGGGGATGAACGTACCCCAAGAATCGAGCTGGGGCGCCGATGGTCATGTATACCGCTACTCCACTATTCACTACATTACATTACATTACGACTGAGCGCTTATTCCCCTGATTGATGCTGCCGAATTCGTCAAGTATTGCTCTGATTTTGTTCTACTGCTGCTACCACCTACTAATTTAAGTTGGTGCAGTCGCTGTTGTGGAGCAGTTTAGTTACAAATAAGCAGGTTTTTCTTTCTAGATTTACACCAGTTATCGTGAGCATGTTGCATCACGATCCTGGTGTGATTTGAGAAGGAAACCGGAATCATTTGTGTGAGCAACTAGTGAGCAGTTTCCCGCCTGATTTTTATATTATTTCATATTCTATTGCATTTTATTCTTTGTTCACCCTGCTATGTCTGTCGTGGGAGTGGGGTGGCGCCATGGCGCTTGTTATGCGTAATATTAATTTATTTTATGTTCCGCTTTTGTTCATAGCTCTCAATTCTCATCCTAAATAGAATGCTGTCAGGTATTGCAGTTGTAATCGTGCACCTTTTGCTCGCTTTGCTCTTATTTTTTTTAACGAGCCCTGCCTTGAAAAGCGGTTTACAAGCCTTCGCGCAGAAGGGGCACTTCTCGCCTAGGTGCGAAAACTTGTCGTCCATTATGTTGTCCATATCTTTCATGAGCGCATAAAATATGACGTGTTGAAGATGTATTATGATAGCAATAGTAAGAAAGCTCGGCGCTTAGAGCGAAAAAGTTGTTTTCGAACAAGAATCATGTGTATACCACGTGTAAAGGTTGAAATAGACGCAGCAACGGACTGAAATGCTTTGATGCGGTGACTTGGAGAAAAGTATGTCTACCAAATGTACATAGTGCTAGTGACGGGGAATAAATTCAGGAGGGGTGAAGCCGAGGACTGCGGTTCTGGGGGTTGGTGCATAGGGAAAGGTTGCGTATGTACAGGATTCTCGACGTATGAGCATCCCAAGCCTAGGATGGAGTAGAAATGTAAAGCTTAAAGAGTGGAAGAAGTGGCTCGTATCGAATAGGTAATCCTGAATGGATTGCTGGTGATGTGGTTCTTGCGGCCTCTTTGATAACGCCAGCTTTTTTCCCCTAAGCGCTTCACTGTTTTTTTTTTGTCCCCTTCATTCTTTTTCACACACTTAATTACGATCTGAGAGCAGCGTGGTGACAATTAATTTGTGCATCTAACTGAGGTTACTCTGTACTTGGGTGCGCGATAACTGGATGCCCGGTTCAAAATTTCCACAACCCTCCAGGTGCATTTAGTGGAACAGCGCAACATCTGCTACTTCCTNCAGCCTTCGTAGAATGTAGCCCCCTCCACTTTGTGAAAAAGCTTCCCTGAGGCGAAAATCCACACTCTCTACAAATTCCGGTTTATTTAATCGAAAAACACGAACTTCGGATACCAATCTAACATGGGCCAGACGGTACTGGATGCGCGAAATACTGCGCTCCAGCGTCCCTTATCTGACCCACGGCGAAAACAAACATTTCCTTTGGGATACTCTCCCCTTCCCTACCCTGGGCGTTATGCATACGGGCCAATAAGTAGTGAAGAAGTCACCCGACTAATATGGAGTAACTGTTTCGCGGGATGCAAATTTCCAGTGTTGTTGAAAGGCCGATTTAGGTCTACGAAATCAGGGTGTCCAAGCCTTTCAAACTTGTTTGTGTTTACAGCTGAGAATCTGCCGACACAAATCATTGGAAACTAACAGGAATATTACGACGCAATGGGATCGTTGCTTACTCACTATAAGAAGGATGTAGGAATTTGTTGTTCCAAGCAAATTTGTAACTAGAATGACTAAAATTTATTGGAAAATAAGCAGTTGGAAACCAAACCACGTGAATTGGTTGACGCTTTGGACTCGCCGGTATGGTCTTCTAATCGATCACAAAGATTCCGAGGTTCGGAGTGAAGAACTATGGGAGTCTCACAAGAAGGAATGCTAGCAACCTAATTTTTCCGAGGTATTTCAAATTGGTCTACGGATCTCCTTTCACTGAGGGTTCTCTCTCACTGAAGGATC
>UZAF01022104.1:0-10580 GCA_900617895.1 Haemonchus placei
GTGATGCAGACTTCTCTCTACTTCGGAAGAGGTGAGGGATAGGAGAGGGGGAAGGCGGGGAAGGGGGGGGGGCTTGTTTTCCACGAACTGTTTTCCTGGTCCTCACCTTACACGCAGGCACGGTCCCCATATGAGAATGTTTCATCAAAGAGGAACATCATGATTCAACCTTCACCATGTACGTTACTCATTTTGTGACTTATCTCTTCTATGGCTTTATAGCTGGCAGCAAACCAGTATACGTGATAAGGGAAGTGATAAGAGAAACTGGCAGCAAATAAAACGAGGGACCACTGGGCCTCTATAACCATGCCTATAAACTCCGCGCTCTATTTTTTATTTTATTTTTTTATAATTTTTTTTCCGAAATAATTGATAACTTATAGAAAACAGAGTTAGGGCTCAATATACATATGTATAGAGATACCTATGGCATACGGGAAAAAAAGAAGAGTCTAATGACTGTACTCTTGGGAAATTAGGTACCTTCACAAAAAAGACTTCGACAGAGATATCAAGGTACATAATGACAGTGATAGTCTATCAATCGTAATCAAGTCTAAGAAAAACTATAAATCAGAATCCTGGTTGAGCTATTCGAGAACAACCTTAGGGAACTATGCGTAGACTTAGAAAGGAGATTATTTCAAATTATAAAGGAAAATGGTTACTCAAAGCTCAAGGAGTTGGGTATCGTATCTGCTATAGGTGAAGAGTACGAGTTCGAAACTATTGGGAGAAAACCACGCTTTCATATCAAGAAAGCCAGTGCAGAAAGCGATAAGAGAACGTAACGTCTTCAGCAATTCTTCTGGATCGCTACACTATCGATTGGAAAACGTGGAACTACGCCTTCGCCCTTGAAATCTGCTGTACTTGACTCCGCTCGGCTTCTATGAATGTATATAGGAGGGCAAAGTGATTTCGCTGTGGATGTACCGGCACATAAGGCCCGTTCAATGTTCAAAATAAGATTTCACGCCTTCCAAAAAAACAGTTTACACCTACGCCCTGTCCCCGAATTTTGATTGCAAAGAGTGCTTGGAAAGCGTTGACGTTTTCAAGCTGTGCAACCTGAGATTTGATCAAAAAATTGGCTAATTGCTTTCACGAGGAGCTCGCCAAAATTCAGGACCGAAAAGAAGTTGGAAATAATTGCGAAGCGTTTCGCCTGGTATATCAGTAGGAGTGGCCCGGGAAATTACATTGAATCGTTATTAAGAAATTTTGGAAAATCGAGGTGTCACAAGGAACAATTTCTCTCTTCCGATTATGAGTTGAAACGAACGAATGGGCTTTCTTTTTTGTTCTGAGCGTGAAAATTTGAGTTTGTAAGTTTGGAAATGAGCAAAAGTGAAACAAACACTCTTATTGGAAAAGGATCGAAAAAGGAAAGTGATGAAACTGATGGAAACGACGATCAGAGCTACCATAAAAAGTGGTCAAGTTAAACACAGCCCAAAAATGGCCAACCACTCAAAATGGCAATGCGAGGAGCCAGTAGCGGTTACAGGAGGAAATAAATGACGTGAGGGCCAGAGGAAGTTAGTAACCAAACTGAGGGAAGACCTCCAGGAAAATTGAATACAAGGCAGCCTCAAATAAACTAGAATAAGGTGAATCTGTGTTTTGGAGTGCGATTGTTGAGGAGACCAACTGGTACTCACTCTCCCTTATCTCGATAAAATGACGAAATTGTCAAAATCTCCAAAGCGCTGACTGGCAGTGAACAAAGAAACATATCGATGTTGTATGCTTCACCATGGAGCTGGCCATTTTCAAGAAGAGAAAGGGAGCAAGAGCTGGTAGCTCAACGAGACGAAGTTTGAAGGAGCCCGTGAAGTCGGTGTGGTATTAATCATCGATTGTCATTGCGTATGGGCGATGTAGCGTGAAGGAAAGGTCGTTTTCTATTCAATCCTAATTCCTTTGTTTGACTGCTTTTGCATTCGAAGGAACGCTGCGTTACTGCAAAAGCCTATTAAGGCGAAAAGAAGGCCGACGACGATCGAACTTGTCACGCGGGCTTACCTAAGGGAAGAATTTGGTACCTTACTGCGAAGGATAGTGGATGGAATGCTTTGCATCGACGGAACTCCAGCGGTCTAACCTCATTATGAATTAGTTGAGACAAGTGAAGTCGTCTTTTGTTTGTATAGAAAACTTGGGGAAAAACTTATAAGTAAACAAGCTGGTCGTACTGTTTTGCTTGGTAGGTAAACATATCGCCAGCTTAAATGTTCCAAATCAGCTGATTAGTGAAGAGACTGGGTCTGAAGAAATTCAATCCCATGATTAGCACGGGAGCAATGGGCCTATCCGGCTACTCCCATTTTCTCCCTGGGTGACAAAGCACAAAGCCTCAGAACAACGACAGCAGGAAAGCTAGCATTCAAGCGACATATACAAAAGTGTCGCTTATTTTTTTTTGTGAAATAAGAGTAAAAAAATCCAGGGAATCGAAGTAATTATTGTATAGTTCACTAGGTTACTCGCTTTCCTAGAGGGACGACGGCTTAAAGATTTTCTACCATTGACAAGAAGACGAATGAGAGCCTAAAGCTCGATTCAAACAGATGAGAACTCTGTTGAAGCAAGTTCCTTCTTCATGTCCCGTCCGTTCAGCTGAATGAATGGATACAAGTTTCAGGTACAATCCTGATGAGGCAGTGTCAGCTGAAAAAGATCTCCAAGTCTACTGAAGGGAACTCTCACAACGGCTCGGGGAAAGCATATGATCTCCCCGTAGAAAGCGAGTAGTGACAGTCAGATGAGACGCATTCGAATGAAGGTATCGGATTCGTCACCCTACATACACATTCATACCCCACATACCCCATCCTCCCATACCACACATGCACACAGTGCAAACAGTGGTGATTAATTCGGGCTCGGATCGATGCCACCCACCCACCCACTAGGAGGGGACGATGGAACCGTGAGAAGATTCGTCAGTAGTCATAGCTTCAATTCAACAGACCCATCTATAATACTTATGGACTTTTTTAAGAGCGGAACGGTCAAGAAGAGTTTTTTTTACAGTCTTCTACATAGTGACATCTGGGAGGGCATGACCAATGCTGTTTGATTACCTGTTCACAGGTCATAAACTAAAGCGAATTGAAAACGATTCGAAACCGATGGAGAGGTGTAAATTCCCAAGCCTTCGTTTATAGGGCAGCACCTACCTGTTCATAAATGCATTCATGTGTGCTTGGTTGGTTTTATCGCTCAATCATTCATGACTTTCGGCACAGATCTCGTTGGGAAAGCAAAATATCGAGCAACGAAAGGAAAACTGGCCACAAACCCCGGAGCAAAGTTAAGGAACACATTATAGCTCGAACTCATAGCTCAAACTACCTCTGCATACGAAGAAATTGAGCTGCCAGCGTGTACTATAGGCGAACCTTGCCAAGTTTACGGCTGGGGCAGGAGAGCTCATTCGGGTTGTTCCAAATGGTATTAAATGGACGCAATGGCGGTTTTTCCCGGCCTCTAGATGGGCGGTATAAAGGAACAAGCAAATTGTAATGAAGGAAACTAGCAGTCGGCTCTCCCAAAATCGGATTGACTCTACGAATTGGGTTGTAGTGGAGGCCAATTCGAGGTCTACACGATTACATCCAAAAGTACACGACTCCTCCATTAGAAACTTCTGATAAGGAGGGAAGGCCCACAGGGATGGCAACCTGTTAGCAAAACTTCTGTCCCGTATGGGACTCGAACCCGTACCGCGGCGGAACAAGAGCAGTTAGCAGGAACGTCAAGTCAAAACAATGAAAAGGGTGAAGCCGTCGGTATTGATCCATGCGTATGAGATGCGTCTCCTATTCAATCGCAACTGTATTTGAATTCATAATGACCACAAGGAACGGCTTCCGAATAATCGATGTGCGAACATGTGTTTTACATTTTCCCGTAATTTTTTTCGAAAGTTCTGAGCAGCTCTTATGACAAAATACCGATACGAGAATTTCTGGAGTGTGTAACACATTTATTCCAATTAATTATTAACAGTGTAGAGACAAGGCAGCGAACTGGCAAGTGGCGCACAGTCACATACCCACGGTCCGGGGATCGATGATCTCGCTCAGGAAAAGCTTTCCAGCTCCTTGGGACAGGTTAGTTCATGCCAGACTCGTCTGGGAGGACAAAAGCACTGACTTGTACATCAGCGGGTCACCGCGAAATCAGATACAAAACGGCATTAGGATTCTGAATGGAAGTCGAATGGCGCAGCTCTCAGAAGGGACTTATTGAAGCTCAAAGACTTTATCCTTTATTGTCAGCAGTGTATCTATGAGTGATTCCTGTAGGAGATCCAATTAAAATCCTCGAAATTGTTGACAGAACTTCAAAACGAGTAGGAGAAGCGAACTGTTTGAAGATAGAGTACTTCACGTTGGACCGGTACCTTCAATTTCCACTGCGCATGCTGCTTCGGTTAAGAGAGCTACACAATAGAGAAAATTTTCCATTACATAAATAATCACCTACACTTCGCAGATTTTCGATGAAAATTCAATTGGGTAACTAACAGGTAAGATAGAATTTAATCAAAAACAAAAACCGGCCTCAGGTGTGAGCTGAACTGTTGTTCGATCGAATAGAAGATCAGTGAGCTCTCTGCCTTCTAACTCAGAAACAAACTAGTTTCTTATCGAATATGCTCCAAGAAAAGGAAAGCGTTTAAAGTTCGAGGCGAAAGGAGGGAAAATCAACAATAAAGTATTTGGTTGGGTATGAAATGTCAGTGTGAAAGAACCTCGTCACACAAGCTCATTCTGACCCAGAAACGAGCGTGAATAATCGCCGCCCATAAACGGCAGTTCGATTGGTGACTATCTGACTAGTTCTTTCCGCTTTTTTACTTGCACTGCTTGCTGCTAGTTGTTTATGAGCTGCCAGCGCCAGCCCCACACAGATTGGGGAGTAGCCATAGCGGAAACTGACCTGGGTTAGAGCAGGACAGGGCATATGCCAATGACAGGCTTGGGAGGAAAAAACCTTTCGAACGAGTGCTGCCATAGACAGTTGCGCATGCCCTTTTATAGAGAAACTTTTCTTCATCAGTGGAAACCTCGGATTCGGCCGTATACTTCTTTTGCCGTCTACGACATGGCAACGGCATTTTATGTAAGAAAAACACAAATATGGCATGCATTCCACACAAATTTCCAGCAGCTCTTTAATGCGATCCGTCTCGACGTGAATAAGTGAAATTCCAAGCATTCAGTCACTAAATCAACTATCAAACAAGTGTAACGCTGGTACGATAGCGGAAGAACGAGTATGGACTTCGACTGGAACGTGGTGAGAAGGGCTAATGGAATCACGTCAAGATCTCTCAGTGCCTGCACGCCTTTCAAAAGAAGTTGGATTTCATTGCCAGGAACTTAGTATATTTTGAAATTCTGGGTTTGATAGAGAGGTGCTTGGCCAGATTTACATCTTCGTAAAGCATCCGACTTCCTTCAGCTATTTTGAATGGGTTATCAAAAACGATTCAGGACATTTGGCGCTCCGATGTCGTGGACAATAGCCAACTCAGTTTCCTCATACTTCCGACCAAGACAAGGATAAATCAGTCGCTCGAGAGGAGGTGCAGAAAGGAGGTACACCATAAGCTTGAGCCATACCAAACCTACGGGTAATACTACTGATGGTGAGACGTGACGTCTTCAAAGGTTTGCTCCGTTTTCGCCTCCACCCAACCTGCTGTAATGTAGAGCAAAAGAATTACCGGGATACTTAGTCGCCATGGCATTTCCGAATGTTCAGAAAAAAACAACTTATTCAAAGGACAAANAGCTTGAGCCATACCAAACCTACGGGTAATACTACTGATGGTGAGACGTGACGTCTTCAAAGGTTTGCCCCGTTTTCGCCTCCACCCAACCTGCTGTAGCGTTGAGCAAAAGAATTACTGGGATACTTAGTCGCCATGGCATTTCCGAATGTTCAGAAAAAAACAACTTATTCAAAGGACAAAGAAAGTAAAAGTAAGATTCTACGAGAGACGAATTCTTCATGCATGAAAATCGATGTCACTAGAGGCAGCCGCTAAAAATGAACGTGAACGAAAAAAGGGCAGCGAGTGCAAATAAGACTAGAATGCGTTGAAAACGTCATAAATGAGCACTGATAACAGGGACAATTGCGCTGCCCTAGTAACGACATAAAACTGATGAGGAGAAGATGTTGAGGGAGGCGTTCCTCAGAAGGTACTGATTAGTTCATGTCGGTACTAAGCAAACAATTGAAGAGAAGATGTCTTACATGATACTAATTATAATAAAGGAAAAATTTTGAGTGTTGATCGTCTGAGGGATGCGCCCCGCATTCGACTGACGTTCGGAATCGAGAGGCTTACTGACTGCGTGCGCGGCCTATACAATGACTTTCGGTGCTCTGCCGATTTCAAGTCAGTGCTTTTATCCTCCCAGACGAGTCTGGTATCTACTAACCAACTCGGAGGAATGGCAGGCTTGGTTGGCCCGGGCGGTGATCGATCGGGGATACGAACCCACGATCATGCGTGTTTGATAGTGCGCACCTTGTGACTACACCACCTCCGCTCTGGCACTAATTATGGTTCATCGAAATACGCGTTTACTGCTTCATGATTGTTTGCGAACTGTAGGGACGAGAAGTCAGAGACAACATTGCACCCCTTCAGTGTCACTATTTTCGCATAGCAGTTTTTCCGAGGCGTGGGAATACCAAAGAGTGTTGTGATCTCACAACCAGTTTGAATAGAAAAGCCAGAAGTAGCGCTCAATACTCAACATGAAAACACACCAATCCAAACTGCTCACCAAGGAGCTGTAAATGGCTCATTTCAAAACGTATCCGTATGCAAGACCTTGCATGCATTCTGTGCTCTCAAATGCAAACCCTAAATACTGCTCCTGCCGTGGCGGGGTGCTCCAAAACCTAGGTGGCGATACTTCTCCACATAGCAAGCGGAAGTGGTTTCGCGGCGATCACCGTAACCTCTCACTAAGAATGTGAAGCTCCCCCTTCATAGTGCGACTGCACGCGAGCGAATGCGGCAACCGTGACGCAATTTTCGGGAAGAAATACCCACACCACCTTGTCTAAGTGCCGTTTTGGGCCAACTAACGTCCACAGGCGATCACAACTACACACTCCTGACCCAAGGTGACAGGGCAAACCAACTTTTGTCTGACTGTAGCCAGCTCTACGTAGTAGTTCACAGTTGACACTCTCCCAAATATAGTACCTTCTCCATCTTCCAATAAACTTTTACAACTCGCTTCCGTACTTCCTTCCTTTTGACCCTTTTCTTTTTTTGAATTATCCACTTTTCGCGCTTTCCTCGCCGCTTTTGTCTCATGTTCCGTAATTTCTATTACTCCGTCAAAAAAGTATCCTAGAATTATTGTGAATTGTGTCTATGCGCCTTTTGTCGCTATCCTATTTCCGCTATACATTTTATTACCCATAAGGATAGAAGAGAATAAGGTGCACTTTTGTTATATGATGCTTTTTCATTTTCAGGAAAGCATATAAGCTCCAGTCCCTGGCATAGGTGCTTAAAAGGTCTCGCGGAAATATATAGTTGTCATTTATGCGGTATCCTTTCAGAAATGGCCGGCTAGAGCAGAAGGTAACGAGCTATCAACCATAGAAAGTAGCCAACAGCTTCGAAACAATTGCACTGGGATTGTTCAGGAAGATAATCTACGAGAGACACACGAGTTAATGAGAATAATTCGATGGAGACGAGAATTCAATTTTTTTACTACTGAAACGCCCCCTCTGAGAAGTTGATTGGTGGAGGGAAAAAATGGATTGCGTACAGCTGCATTACGACGGTACCATCATGAAGACAAGGAAATGTCCTCTAAGGCAGCGCACTAGGTTACTCAGGAAGATCTAGCAGTAAGCAGGAAGGGAAGTAGCTGCATTCTGCAAATCTTACAATTTTATTCGAAAGCTTTTACTTATTCGGAACCGAAAGCAACAGGAATATCCAGTCAAGACGGCGACTTCTTACACTTCTACAGTAACGATGGAGCTCAAGTCACGTATAGTAACACATGAAAGGTGACCTATGGCTAGTTTCTGAAGCCCTTTCGCCACATAAACCGCCCCAGAGTGAATTATCTCCGAAAAGATAGTAAAGATCATAAATGTGTGATATGCCATTATATCTTCCATCAACATACGGCGACTCATTGATGTAACAAATTCGCTCCCTGCGACGGCTTCAATTGATTCATGACAACAATTCATTGTTCGTGATTTATCGCACACTGAATTCGTCTCCGGGGTAGGAAAAACGAGAAGATTTTTCAATGAAATCAGCCCTTGTGTGAAGTTTGGCATTGAAAATTTTTTATCACAGCCTAAACACATCGGGCGAGTTTTAGGATAGCTATAGCGGTGGTATGACTCAAGAGTGCGGATTTTTGAGCGACCATTAGGGTTCTCACCCGAACGGAAAAAATCACCCGCAAATTGGTTGATCATGCACAATTGATCGCCCACATCTTTTTTGAAACTCCAAAATCTTGGCCCAAGACAACTAGGCTAACTGAGGGAAAACGTCCACAGAAAATAGGGCTTACTGTCTGCTCAGATCAGACAAGAGGAGAATTGGGGCACGTTATGCTTGCGGCTCTTATTCGTCTGCGCAGAAACATGTTGAACGAGTAGCCCAGTCCCCAATCAGCTAGTGCTCATATCACCACCACCTTACCACCTGAACCTGAACCTGGTAGGAGACAAAGTGAAGGAAGGCTCGGCTGTGTCAAAATAAAGTACGATCGTAGCTTGTGGCAACCTGAATTGCCTGTCATTTTGTTTTCCGCGAAGGACGGAAGCGCGGCCCCTGACTCAGAATGGTGGGAAATAACAACAGTGAATCAGGGTAATGAAATTTAATGGAGAGCGCAGGGTGAGCAACTAGCGTACACGAAAAATCATAATGAGCAAGTCGTAATTATAATGGGTGCCATGGTTGTAGATGGTGGATTATAGGAATAGAGGGCTCGTTGTTGCGAGCTTGTGACCACGTATGAGGCATAATAATTCGTCTTACGAAAGGTCCCAAATTTGGGCGACAATGGCCATGAGAAGCCCATTCTGCCTGCAAATGTCTCGCTTGTTAGTCGTGTCAGTCGTGAAATGTTCACGCCTAATTAATACGCACAGAACACGGTAATTTTGGGGTCGAACAATGAACAACAGAACAACAGATAAACGAACAATAGTCCAGAACAGTGCAAAGGTGAAAAGATATCGAAAATAGTATAGAGAAGTATAAGACTTCCAAAAAGTTGTTCAATTAATCAGGGGTCGGACGAGAATGTGACGACAAAAGCTGCATGAAAGGGGTATTTGGACGAGCTGTCCTAATGTGTGTGCCGTTGCGTACAGCTGGCTACAGTAAGCTGCCTGCGTGCAACGTGTGGGTCCTGATGCGAATCGTGCAACCTCCACAGCATCTACAACGCTATGAGAACTTGTTCGCCTTTGGGTGCGTATGTCGGCTAAGTCCTTGATGGGGATCTTATTACTCATACCCAAGTTATTTTTCAACTAGACAGCGCTCCTTGTGCTATTCCTGGGGGTCACAAGTTTATCAGAAGGAGAAGTCTCGGGTACTATTTTTATCGTGGACTGACTGCTACTCAAACTCACCCGCACACCACTACAGCATTTGACCTTTCCAAAGTCTCTTATCTCATATATTGGCGATAGTTCTCGAATGTTACTTAAGTCACTGGGTTGGTTGGGTAATTTTCTGGGCAGAATTTCTCTGTGTACAATATGTAGCTGAAACATAATAAGCGCAGTTGAATTGGGAATTCTGATTCAGGGATATCTGAGGCTGCTTTCATAGTCCACGACTAGGCCCGCGAGCGAGCGACCGAGCGACCAACCGACCGACCGATCGAGCGAGCAAGCGATCGAGCGATTGGGGTGGCGCTTGCCCGTGGTATCGACCAAGATTCACTTGTAACAAGGGCCAAGTGCCGTCCCGATCGATCGATCGAACGCTCGCTCGCGGGCGAAATCGTGGAGTATGAAAGCAGCCTGATGACTCTAATGTAACACATAGTATGGTATAGAAACGCGTTAGATGAGGATAATAAGAAAGGAGAAGTAAGCAAATAACAACAAAATGGACGGGAACATAAGGAAGTCAATTGCAATCCGAAAGCCAACAACGAAATGACGTATAGGCTTGATAAGCACTCCATGTACAGCAAAATTAGATGTGTCGGTGTGGCTTCATAAAGTTGCCAACGTCTCCACAAACGGCCAACATAAACAGAAAACAAGCGAGATTCTAAGTAACGAGCTCTCGAGCAGTGAAAACGAAATTACTCGAAACGTTCGTGCACTGAGGTAAATAAAATTGGAGAGGAGTAGAGCAACCGTAGAAACGAGATACATACAGATGGGAGAAACATTGATGACTTTGGCCTACATTTTCTTTTGTTTTTTTCTTTTGTTTCTTCCTCTTTTTCCTCTCTTTTCTCGTCTTTTTCTCGTCTATTTTCTCTCGTGGATTGGTCGAAAAAATTTGCGATTCTGGCAGA
>UZAF01022105.1:0-10568 GCA_900617895.1 Haemonchus placei
GACCTAACTAGGCTGTTTTGCGACCTAATAGCGCCAGATATGGTATACGAGGAGATTTCGAGTTCATTCTATGAGGAAATCTCACAAACCATTCTTATCGTGAACTGTGCCTTTAAAACCCTATTTCAATTGCAGTCATGCCACTTATGTAGATGTTCTTGGAGTTCAAAAAATGATGTGTCTCTTCTAAACTACGTCTTCATAGTTGTAATCTCACCATTTAGCCTACCTTTTCTCCTTTATCCTTATCTTTCTCTTTGGATCCCTCTTTATCTTTTTCACCCTTCTTCTTCTTGCCTGACCTGGAGTTTTCAATTTCTGGGGATAAAGGACTAGCAAATAAAGGGTTGAAGTAAAGGATGACAAGTAAGTGAATTCGGTTGACATTTTTCAAGTGAACGCAGATGCGTACATCCATACGTACAACGTATTTGAACGTACTTTCCTGAATCGCCTCCAGATAAATCGCTTATCTCCACATCATCGTAACCTTTCTTCTTCAACGGTTTTACCTTCTCGTTATCTTTTGCAAGGTCTTCGATATTCATATCTGAAGCTACAATGTGTTAAGAAAATCATAGCGAATTCTGGAAAGCTTCCAGTATGCATCGATATGCAGGTGCGACTTTATGGTCCGGTGAACGTCGCCCACTGTCGGAACAAGTTGCGCAGAAGGATGTGCAGTGAGAAGTGCGCATGCTTCTGGCAGGGAGCTCAACTTTCGCTACAAGACGATCTCTTCAAACTTTATCAGCGCAGAGGTTTAACGACAGGGAAGTGTGGTTTGAGGCTGCAGAAATGAATTCATTGCTTTATCTAAGCAGAACAAGGCAGACCCAAAGCGTGCTCCTTGGGAGCATACGAATTAGCAGAGCAGCCCAGAGTCTTTCCCTGCTGTATTCGCTCTGATTCCCACGAGTGAATGTGCAAAAAAATTCCGGGTAACATCGCTACAACAAACCTCACTGTTTCTCGCGGCAATCGTGTCCGACCTACCGTGAATACATAAGAAGTGGAGGCAAATGAACCTATGTAGGTAGCTAACCCTAATGTTTTGAGAATGCAATGAGTATCTTTCCTCCATAGTGAAAACGGTCGATACTGATAGTTGTTGATTTTCCATTCACTTCTTTGATGAACGGTATGACGAGGCAAGGGCAGAAGCATAGATTTGACCAGTACTTTCGATTGGACGGAGAAAGCAATATAAACAGAATTGCGGTTGGCAAGGTCAATGGGTGCTTTCTGACAATCGAGTAGTTAGGATTGGATGGAGGGGTGGAGTAGGTTAAGGAAGATGAGACGAATGTGACGCAAGACACCAAAATTTCACAACATTCACCCAACCTTCACCCATTTCACCCTTTTACTCAAAGAAATTCGCAACAATGGCTTAAAGAGGATTGGCCATGCTCCCCACTCTAGCAACCTTAAGATAGCTACGAGCAGGACTTTTTTTCCAGCCTAAGTAGAAACAATAGTGAGCTGGAGCTACAGCTACAGAGCTACATGCCTATGATCAGACCAAGTCATTCGTTTTTGACCAAGGGTTAGGTGACTTTTACAGACTAGCAACGTATTGTACGTACCTCGAACTGACCTTCTAGGTACAGGCAACTACACAAAATAAATCACCCATAGGATGATAAGGTGCTTCGTAGGAGGAACATTCCTTATCATTATCAGTATCATTTTGAAGCCTTCTCCGAGTTATGGAACACTCTCCGTTAATCGAAATTGCTTCCTTCTCTTTGCCGTCATTTCTCATCCATCATCACGCCATCAAGCAAGGTGTGAAGGGTTATTCACTTTCTTTCCTTCTCTGGTTACCCCTTTTGACGACCAAGGAAAACATACGTACAGCCTGTCATGGTGGCATCTTTCGTCACGCAATGGGTCTTGAAATGTCCCGTCACGCAATGGGTCTTGAAATGTCCACGCACAGAAGCGAGCTCAAATGTAAAGCGCTAATACTGTCTCACTAACATGGCATGGGAATGATGGATCGAATGACCTCACGGTGATATTGCCCACATGAGCCTCCTGCCACCATTCACAGTTACACCTAAAGTAAGCTGAGAACAGATCGGTGATTTTAAAAGGAAACACCACAAATTCCACTCCCTTCGAAATGCCAAGGTCTACTGCTCTACAGCCTATAGTTTCGAGCAAGGTGATCAATGGATTCACTGAAGCCCAAGGAATAAACTCTAGAATAGGTTCGAAGGATTGAGTTGAAAGGAGTCAATTAGCTACTGTAATAGAAATATTCACCTACATTTACAAGAACAGGAAAAAAGGCTGTTCCCTCGCACTAATTCCTCAAAACAATCCCATGAATGTGCCAAATTAAGGCAGCAGAAAATAGTTGGCCCATCAGGGACCGTAAGGTGTGCTCTCCTGTTCGGGGCTGGGACGCCCCGATTCGGGTCTCTCTCTCTGCTCTCCCCGAGAGCGTACCTTACCGGCACCCCTGTTCGGGGGAGCATACCTTACGGCCCCAGAGAGAAGGGGACTAGCAGGAGTCATAATTGAATCAAAGCGATTTTTCCCACTCTGGGTCGTGGTTACGTGTCAACTAGCAGAGGCAACTAGGAAGACACCAAACTGATCGCTGATCCACATCCATGGCTTGCATACATAGCTCCAAGTCGACGATATTTCTCAGGTGTTGGTGATGATGCGCAAAGACGCCTCGATGAATCTGGTCGCTGACAGGTGGAACTGACTAATTTTTGGGGATACTGAGCTCCTTATATCTTCTTGGTGAAGTTTGAAAGCTCCGCAATGCTTTTGTAGTCTCAAAAATGGTTTCCTGTATTTGTTCGGAGAAAAAATTGCGATTTCACTGCCCATAACACTGAATAAAATCGATATTTTTTCAGAATTATCAATTTTTTCGTGAAATGAAATATTCTCGTACAAAGGAAAATAAGCCAGGGTAGGTCTATACGATTACGAGATATCAGAAGTGTTCAGAATCCCTTCTGTTCATTTCTGTGGTGCTTTTCGAGAACCGGCTTACTGGAGGTTGATAACGGTCAACTTGGTTAGAGAGCAAATGCCCACAGAATTCGACGCCCTCTTCTTGAAATGGTATCGACTTGTTCGTGGGTAAAGGTGATGGGTGATGGCCGGTAGAGTGTAATAAAACCGAAATGATGATAAGAGCCTAGGAGTGTTGTCAGAATGTAAGGACGAGAGAACCTGCTACAACCTATGCGACTACCCGGAAGACATTTTGCAGAACTTTCGTCGAATGGTGGACTTTAAGAATGTGGGAAGTACAAAAGGCAATGATCAACGTATCATTTGTACTACAGCTATTTTCGTATTCCCCAAGGATGATGGATCTTCGATCAGATTGAAAGTGCAGAAGGCACTTGCGCATACTGTACTTGTTTAAGGTAGTATGAAGAAGTAAAAAGTCAAAAATAAAAGAAAAACGAAAAATCGCGTAAATGAATCGAATTCTGAAATAGGGCTCGGAATACTGCTGTAATTTTGTAGACAGAATAAGGGAAAGGGATCATTGACCCTTTGTAACCCTGGCGGAGGTGGTTACTGTCAAGTAGCACTCTTTTACACAAACATGGTCACGGGTTCAAATCCCGGGTGGATATCCGCCTAGGGCAACCAAGTCTTCCATCCCTCGGGATCGGTTGATTGGTACCAGACTCGTGTGGGAGGATAAAAGCACTGCCTTGTACAACGGCTGGCCACCGCAATTCATTGCTGGGCCACATACGCAGTCAGTACGCCACTACGATTCTGAATGGCATTCGAAAGAGGGAGCGCATCCCTCAGACGGAATCTATCAACTCCCAGAAACTTATACTTATACTTGGCTTCGTAGCCCAGCGATAAGAATGTCATAATTCAGAGAAAAATGTCGAAAAATTAAATAATTAGTAAGAATATAATAAATTAAGTAAATGACCAGTTTGTGCGTCTGTTACAGCGCTCATCAGTCTGAATACCTGAGTCTACAGGAAGGAAGTCATTTTTTCGTACTAATGTTGTCTGATCTCGATTGAACAGATGCGTGTTTGCATTTAAAAAAATTTGATGTTAGCGTTTACAATGACGTCTGTTTTCAACAGTTGTTTTTGACTGTTTCGAATGGCATGCGGCCAAAAAGGAGCTGTTACTCGTTTTCAAAATGAACTTTTATCCCTGAGAAGACCATAGCGCAGTAACGAGAAACTGTGACCTTTACAGTGCACCCAGTGGGGCAGTTCCTGTCGCGTGGACTTTCTTCCCGTTCTTCTGACACCTTCAATCATTAGTAGGTATGTTCTGGTAATGTTGAACCAATAAATAGACATCCAGGAAGTTTTCAAGTGATGCTCTTACCTTGATCACTTCTTCCGTGCTATACCACTGCGCATATCATTTCTTAGGTTTCCCAGAAAAACAAGCAAAATCCAGTGACTTGAGGTAGCCTACCAATGCAGAAACCGGCGATTCTATCCCTCCTAACGAGGTTGATATCGTTCAACCAACATCGAAGCGATGAAAGGCTGAACAATACGGGATTCGGTCCTAGAACTATGATTTTGTGACAGTGCGACGGTGTGTGAGACACTCATATGAGCCTAACCTTAAGGATAAGGTATTGTTTGAATGCATTGGTCATTAAGCTGGGGGAAGGGTCAGTGTTCGGGTAGGCGCTCTATCCTTCAAAGTGGGTCTGGGACCTTCTGAGTATTATGAAATGACAGAGCCTCTGTACGGCCAGGACGGATTCTAGGACGAATTACATTACTCGGTCTGACGGCCAAGCACCACGAGGCCTTACTTTTCTGTCTAGAGGTTCCATCTTCCTAGCTTCTCAATTCTCCTTTTCTGCAGGAAGAGATCACGATGATTTTCTTTGTAGAAACTGTTCTCTTTGCATCTTCCCTAATGCCATTAACGTGAGATACGGAGCTCAACCTTTCTCAGCTTATCAAGTTTGAGGGTGTTAAGTCAAAACCGTGGTGTGAAAAGTGACATCATCATGATTTCTTTCCTATTCCCCATTAAGCGTATGAGCGAAACAGTTGTTGTATTCGCAGAGTTCTTTGAAGGAAAACATTGCTACTTTCAGAATCCTGATGTCCCACTACCATTCGAGTGGGGGTTTTTTCTACATCGCCCATTCGCGTTGGCATCCTTGAAAAACCTGTCCCTTCACACCTTTCCCCATGTTTCCACAATTTACGGGCTTTTTATACGGCTTTTCATTTGATCAACTAGTTTCCGCTTCTTTTTCTTTTATGACCAGGAAAATTTCTGTTCGACCCGACATTTTTTTTTTGCTTTGTAGACTTTGTAGATACCGTCAACCGTAGCATGGTTAAAAAGAGCCCCATAGGGACGACACTGTGAAGTTGCCCTCTGACACTGTTCTCTTCTAGGTGCTACCTGACCTTCGAGAACTTCAACAGAAACCCTTATATAATAGCTGCGACATCTGGGTTTTGAAATTCACTATAATTTTCTCAAGATATTACCACTTCAAGCTCCCCAACCCTTAAGGCCTGCTAATGTTTTCCAAAGCAGTGAATGCGATCTGTTTTTAACTTAATTAGCGACACACGCTTGTTTGAAGGCCTCAAAGATAGGAGATTCTCTTCGCAACTGGGAACGAAAAAGTCTCCCATCATTTATGATTTGTATTTTTGAATTGCGAATTGGAATTTTTTTACCGGATGTCAATCTCATTTTTATGGCATGCCCATACAATCGCTTTTATCAAGTGGACACCCAAACGACCTATTCAGCAATGGAAAGGCGATGTAGGCTGAGAATATAGATACTGTACTATCTGCAGGAGTGTATGTACAGCTGAAATGATGACAGTCAAAGAGTTGAGCTTTGTAGAATCGGTTTGGAACGCGCTCCCGCATTCGCCTTCCCACTCATAAACCGTCTTAAACACGTACATATGCTGCCGAGGCGGAGGTGGTGTAGGAGGCAAGAGGCGCGCTTCACACAGGCATGGACACGGGTCCGAATCCCGGATCGATATCCGCCCGAGTCAACTAAGCCTTCCCTTCCTCCGGGGTCGGTTAATTGGTCCCAGACTCGTCTGGGAGAATAAAAGCCCTTAATTGTACATCGGCTGGTCACTGCAAGTCATTGTATAGGACTCATACGCTTCCAATACGCCGCTACGATTCTGAATGAAAGTCGATTCCGCGGGCGCAACCCTCAGGCGGTCTTGTCTAACGCCCAAAGACCAACCGAGTACAGCTCTCCAGGAAGGCGAAATAAGAGCAGGAGGATTTTTTTCAATCCTATTGATGATTCCTAAATGATTTTTTTAAACACCAGCTGAGCTGCCTTAAAGTAGACATAAACAATTAACAAATTGTAAAATACCGCACGTGGTCTGACGAATTCAATGCACTTTGTATAGGCATTTTTGTATTTCTTTACACATTTGTTTTGCGACCGACGACCAAAAATTTGCGCTATCTGGACCAAAATGCAGGGCGGTGGCTAGTATTAAAAATGACGTTTGTTTTTGTTTGTAACTGTGCAATTTATTGTGTAATTGCTGTAAAGTAAGCCATATATATTTAGAACTGATGAGAACATTTTTCTCTAGTTTCCGGTTCCACACCTTATAACGTTACGCCTAATTACATCGGCGCAGCTTCTACTGTATTATTTGATCTTATCTCATCGAACAACATGCAAGCCTCTTCTGATACAGGGTAGTTACCGGTTAGACTGCAAATTTGTTCACCTGATACCCTTCTCAGGCTAAAGGAAGCTCCAGACTTGAGGAGAATTTTGAAACCCTTTATAATGAAAACTGTAGCAATTCCTTAAAAAAAATTGGTGAATACCTAGCGAAATCTCAACCGCGACAGCAAGCTCTGGTCGGCTACTGGGCATATTTTTCCGAAGATTACAGATGTCCAGAAAGTCTCGAGACCTCTTCGGTAGAATAGCAGCCGCTCAAAACTATTTTGACGAAGGCTGCCAACAGGGATCACTTAATTAATAGGCTAAGAACGAGCGTTCAATTTGTGGACCACCTGCGGCCTAGCCACTTCAAGAAATATTTTTCAGTCAAGGGTTGTCTACACATTAGCTGCCTCGAAACATTCTTCATTGGTTTTCTACACGACGACCTGGAACAGGATCAGCCATTTCCCGACAGAGTACACAAGACGTGGCAAGGCTATAATATTGAGTCATAGTCGTAGACTCAGCAAGATCTAGAACATGATCGGGAATGCAGAACTTGATCATTCCATGTGACAGACCGTCCCTGGCCAGAGCTGCGCCCAATTCAGCAGTATTCATCTCGATTTCAACTTTTTTTTCCCACCAAGTGAAGATTATAAACTCATATAATACCAGTCACCAGGTTCCTTCCCTTCCAGACCGTTGTGACTGCTTCTCTTCTCCAGAGCCGTGGTGGTAAATTTTGAGATAGGACTCGTTCTGTCTGCTACTTATCGTGAAATCTNNAATCTGCTAAAGCAATCACACATTCAGTTGCCTTCCCAACGATTTCAGTGCATTCTTCATGACGACCAAATCGCTTTGATTATCACTGAAATCCAAGTGATCGTAGTCGTCTATTTGAAATGATAGCTTTTCTTCTAATATGAGTTGTAGAGAAGGCAGTGTAATAGCAAACGAACCAAGACGCACCCATGGTTTTGGATTCCAGTCTCTCACGATATCCAAACAGGCCAACCAAGTCGGTTAATTGATGCAGACTCTTCTGGGAGGCTAAAACCCTGAGTTGTACATTGGCTGGCTAAGTCACATACACATTCAAAACTCCACTACGATTACGAATGGAAGTCGATGTGAAGGAGCATCCCCAAAACAGGATTAACGCTCAAAGACCTTATTCTTCGCTGGTTGAAAGACCAAGTTTTAATATTCTCCTAAGCTGATTTCGTGCTATATTGTGGTGATGGTCTTCTTAACATCTCCTGAATCAGCTTAGGAAAAAAGTAACCTGTTTACTCGATGAAATTCGACGTTTAAATGTTTTGAAGCAACGAAAACATGTTTACAACTTCTCTTTCATTCCTCTATTTTTCGCAACCCTTCCCAATGTTATTCCCATTTAGTAAATAGTATTTCAGAGTTTTCCTCCAAATATAGCCCGTCAACATTAACGTAAAGACCCTCGAACTTTGCTAGTGTTTCGAGAGCTAGGGCTTAACTGCCTAGCGCCTACTGAACCGGCGATTCGTGCCCCTGTTTGATAGCCATCTCTAATCGTGTGATGTTACAAATGAGATCGCAGAAAGCATAGAATAAGCAGCGCCGACACTGTCTTTCTATTGGGAACCAGTCATAGAAGCTTCGCTGGAAATCACTTTCCTATCCATTCTATTGTTGTTACTTTAGACGCCTTGATACTTGCCAGAGCTTTCATAGAAGAAAATAAGACTACTGAGGAGGACTTGCTCTATCTTTTTTCATATTTTCAAGTTGTCAGCTCAATCTCACATGAATCCGCTTCTTTTTTGTTTTGTTTACTGATGCGCACTGTTGCGCTTTTTCAGCCTATCGCATGAATGCATAGCGGAACTAATAGATGAATACAGAATAGACCCTTCTCTCATCTTCTCGTTCTAGTTTTTATTTTTTGGTCTGACAAAGTGGGGTTTTTTTTAATGGGATGAAGAGGTACTGCAGCAAACTAAACGACCACGAACCGCACTTGGGAGATCGGGCCTCAGGATTGCGATAAGACTTTGACGATGGCAAAGCCAGAAAGCGCCTAATCCAACGCTCTTTCTGAATGGTCCCAATGGAAAATGTTCCTAAAAATTTTCTTTATTGAACAGATGAAAGGCAATATCGAATAAGCTTGGTTTAGTGCTGGGGCGCCATATGGCGTGCAGTCCCATATGGCGCACTACGATGAACCATGGATCGAATCCCGGATCGATACAAGTACAGGTCAACCGAGCCTTTCATCCCTGCGGGGCCTACCAAATGGTAATGAACTTGTCTGGGCAGATTGAAGCGCTGAAGCGTATTGAGCTATCAATCCAGAAACTTTAGGTATCCATGTGAGTTCAATGCCAATGCTGTCAGTGCGTTAGAAATGGATTGGTTTCGATGGCAGGGTTATTTCCTTCGATGCATGAAAGATGGATGGTCCCATTAACTCATACTGGTGTAGTACAAACTTATTGGTGACTGCCTTTCAAAGTTCCTTATTTGAAAATCAACTTCTAACAGTGGTGCTCTTCAGGATGTGCGAATCAGAACAGTTCTCCAAAACGCTCTGCCTTCGAGGGCGGGTTGAATTGCAATAGTTCAAGGAAGGCGAGATAGCTAAGCAGCAGGTTATTAGTTCACTAGGTTGCTGAAGCTTTAGTTTAACGATTATCGATGATGGGAATAAGAAGGTCACCGAACTTTACGGCAAAGCCGGTTTTTCATTGGACAAGAGATCAGATCGGAAATCATTTCTCGAGCTGTTTCCCCCAGTAGCATGATTTTTTTTCAATCTGCCTCGGTGTCAGCCTCTTCGAATTTTTTCTGATTCGGGAACTTGTAATGCGATAATTCCTCCGTTGCCGAGTCATAAAGAACTGGGTCAGAGACAGGATTGCTTTCTTCAGAGGGTGCATGGTGCAAAATAAGGCGCCCGGTTTGAGAGCGAATGAAGGAGGAGCAGGCTGTTTAGCTTCTGGGCGAAAACAGCTAACTTCTCAGCTTTCGCTAGCTAGATTTCTCAGCTCTTTCCAAATAATCCTGCCAGGCCCCTAGCCTCTCTTCCAATTCTAACATCTTTCTCGCGGTAGAGTCCTTTACTTGCACCTCGACAAATCTCGACTAGCACGGAAACGGGCAAGATTAGGCTGTGTTGCAGTAGAATTCAGATACATCGGTTTTGGCGTTCTCACCTGAATCACCTTTCGAACTTTTTAATCTGATTCAATGTTCACTGGTGGGTCATTTTCCATCTTGAAGTTGCTCATCATCTCAGAAATTCCAAAGATTTCCATATTGTTATGAATATCCAATCTGAATTCCTTACAATTCTTATATTGGGGTACAGAGGCAGTTATACTGTGCAACTGCGAATTACTCTCATAGGTAGCTTTTAGACGCCCAAAGACTCTATCTATCGAACCTCGGTTTCAGAGAGATGCTTCTTGACCAGATTCCTTGATTTATTCGCTGACCAGATTTAACTTAGAGTTAGAAGCGCTTGCTTGTGCATCATGGATATGAAAGCCATTGCTCGGGCTTTCAAATCGCTGAAACTTCGGATAGAAATCCAATGCGTGGCGCATTTTGAAAAGGAGTTTAGTAACCAATTCTTAAATCAAACGTTAATTTGATAGTCAGCTAAAAGTCTTTATTTTTTTCGACTCAAGATTGATTCCTGGCAAGAGCATTTTACATAATACGTTGGTGAAATCAAGGTTGAATTACTGGTTTCAATAGAAAGTAACCTTTTTTGTTATCGCTTTCAGGCTGTTGATCACGAGTCGATCTTATTTGAAATAATCAAATAGATGACTTTTGGGCATTTTTTTTTATTCGAAAACAGCTATTGTTGAAGATGGTCGTTGGTTCTT
>UZAF01022112.1:0-10545 GCA_900617895.1 Haemonchus placei
GCGGTAGCAGAAAGTGGATATATTCATTCCGCTACTGGTCCTAAAGTATTTCATTTATTGCAAGGCCGCTCTGTCTGATGCAGAGAGCTTAGAAGAATGATGTCCTAACATTTCCATTGAAAGCACTAGTCATCAACCCCCGCAGCGTTTGATTGGGCGGAAACGCTTTTCGGACATCCCCTAGTTATCAAATCAGCTGTACTTGCCACCAACAAAACTTGATTTGTGGCATAGTACATACATGTACGAAAGCAGTTTTTGGTGATAAATAGCAGAGGGGAGTTGCAGGGATTATAAAGTTTTATTTTGCTAAAGTCAACACTCTCAGCAGAAGTGCCAATGAAAAAAACCAAAACTGTTTTCTAATGGCCATCTGTCAAATTTCCAGTTCCTTGGGCTTCTCGCAAGTTCACGTAGGGGATGGGAAGGGGAGGGAGGCTCAGCAATCAACACTGACTTCCCCTTTCACTTCAACCTGAAGCGAAAAAAGGGGTGACAATGGAAATTCTCAAGGAGCAGCTGTAAAGAACATCTCCTGGACATATGTCTTACACATGGCTCTGCATTTAATGGTAGTAAGGGGGCTGTCAAACCTAATAACATAGTATACTTCTTGAGGAACTACCCGTAATATCGACGTTCGCGAAAGTGGACAAGTAGTGCACCTTGGTAATAAAAGCTCTTTATGTGGCAGGTGAGGGAACTTCTCCCCGAATTCCCGCGGCCGTCGGCAGTGGTTCCGCGGTGGCTGCCGCAGCCTTCCATTGCTAATTCAAATCTTTCCCTTCATAGCGTGCGATCGAGTGCGGCGAGGCCGACACGCCGTTCGGGGATAGTGTACCAGACCCTACTGTCCTTCTTCCGACTTTGTCAAGAGGATTAACAGCGTCTTTGTTTCTAAATATTATTGAATCATTTATTCAAGATCAATCAAGTTCAGTTCAATAAGTCAGAGCAAACGTTAAAGTGGCATGTGCAGAAATCTTATATTTCTTAACAAACTCCACAAAAGTTTTTCATAGTGCCATACTTTCATGAATGACTTCTGGAATGTTCAGAATTACCTACATAAAGGAAATTGCTGAGATCTCCATGCACATCTCATATTCCTTTTCCCGCTGTGTTCAGGCCCAGCATAAGCACATTATGAATGCACGTTAATCGAGTTATGCAGTTCGATTACTTCAGCTAACTTCAACTTGAATAATTCAGTTTTAAATGTCATCCGCTCTGTCTGAGTTCGCTACAGTATGCCTCAAATGAGCCTTTTCCATGGATATCTACCTGCTTATATGCATGAAAGCATATGGGATTACTCATAGCACAAGATTAGTCTGTTTAATTGAGGAAACACCGACTTAGTAACCTCAGTCGATCCAGCAGGTAGAGGGAGCAAGAGTTTGTGCGATTGTTCTATAGTGTTTTATACTGGGAGAGTGGTTCAGATTCAGGTTCAAAGTCCGGGCGCGAAGGAAACCTTAAAGAAACGTGTTATTTTAAAATTTATCGTGAAGTACAACATTTTCAGGTAGGAACCCACAAATTAACGTTGATTTGTGGGATGACTGGACGAATCGGAGCTACATGTACACTTCTTTTCAGATTGCTAATCATAGGTGTGATTGAATGCGTTGCGAAATGAGATTGATCAGCGTGCGCCTGGTCTGTTCCTCATTAAGATTAGGAAATGAGTTTCAAGGGAAGAAGCGTTCATCATTACTTCTCTACTCGAGTCCTGTTGAAAGTCATAGAAAAGAAACTCATTGCTAAATGAGGTTGTCAGCGTTTTTATCCTCCCATAGGAGTTTGCAACAGTTAACCTACTGGGGCTAAAGGGTTCTGTTGTACTATACAAGGCGAGTACTTATACGGCTCGTCTTCACTCATGTGCGAGCACCAGCAACCAGCCATTCGCTTCTGTCTTTCGCGATCGCCATCCACGGTAGACCCAAGAATTCGACGGATATGGCAATATGGCTGCTTTCATAAGCCACGATTAGGCGAGTATCGATTGGCCATTCGATCGATAGGCCGTGCATGCATGATAGTGCATCATTTGCCATGTCCACCTCCACCTGATTTGCTAAATAGCGTATGATTAGTTACTTATTTGTTCATTGCGGACATGAAAAGGAAGTCCACACGAGTAATTTGGACAAACAAGACACAAAGAAGAATCGAAACACAGAAGTACGGGCATATAAAACTCGTGGTAAAAGAAAATTGTTCAAAAATCAAAGTTGGGCATCACGGAGCTTGCGTACGTTCTCCCAAACTTCTCGCCTTCTTGTGATCTTGTGCCACGCAGAAAATCTCGTGTATGGAAGCAACACGGCTTAACATAGGGTTTGCCTCAAACCTGCGTAATCAAACTACAAGCATAACTTGGACACTAACTTGATCAGAGATGACAAANAAAGGTAGCGAAAATACGATCTTCACAGTGCCGAAAGTGACCGATTGATTGAAGACCGTCGATTGGCGGGCTTATATAGATCGAGCCCAAAATTCACGATCGATTCGTAGATCTCAGGACACTTGAACTTGCTTCAGGAAGATTTCGTCGTCACTTGATATCTCCAAACTAACAATAAAATCGTAACAGAAATCCAGTGGAATGATAAAGTCGTTCAAACCTGGCTATAGTCGGCTATGGTGCCTGGTCGCGTTCGCGACAGGCATCAGCAATCACTGCCAGCCACTCGACCTTGTTTCCCAAACTACCGTCGAACTTTTTCCTTTTGATAGTGTCAGTATTGAATTATCTTTTTATCAACACTTGAGTCAAAGCTGCTGTTTAGTTTTGGCATGGGCCTACGTATTTGGTGCTCCGGTTGTGTTTCCAGTAGCTGCAGTTTTCCAGACATCATCCGTTTATTTCTGCGTAGCAGCAGCGGTTGACTGCTTTATAGCAGTTGTACTGCCGGATTCGGTTCGACAGCTGTACTCCACGCCAAAGTGAGAATCTTTTATACTTTCGAGCGATATTATTACAGGACTGAAGGCCCGCTAGGCAACCATCGTTTATTATCAGAAATTTTTTTCCAGTAATGAGGTTTCAAGTTTAAAGTTTTTTGCGTTAATCAATCCCGTGTGAGAGATGCGCCCCGCACTCGACTTCCATTCAGAATCGTAGTGGCGTAATGAGTGCGTATGTGGCCTATACAATGACTTGCGGTGCTACCCGATGTACAATTCAGTGCTTTTATCCTCCCAGACAAGTCTGATACCAGTTAACCGACCACGAAGGGATGGAAGGCTTGGTTGGCCTGGGCGTATCGATCCGGGATTCGAACCCCTGACCCTTGTGATATAGTGCGCCGCTTGCCACTACACCTCCTCCACTATTTATTGCTATTTACGGCTAACCTTTTTGCTAATTAAACAGTCTGGTACGACCAGGTGGGTAGCCCAGCATCGAATTTCTAAGGGTGTCCAGCACACTTACCCTCCTACGCAAGGTTTTCACTAGTCTGTTTTTGACATTGAAGACGTTTCTTAGTGTTATCATTTGATCCAAACAGATGAACAGGAACCCGCAAGAAGAACTTCTCGTTGTGTTTATGAGATTGAATAGGGATCCTGTTCAGTAATCGCGTCATTCCGCTGGGATATCTCAACAAGGTTATCAATTCGTAATAGAATATTGAACGAATGACTAGTTTTTTTTTGATGTTTCCTTCATTGATTGCTGGAAATTATCCATTAATATTAATGTAATGTTTTTAATATTGAGCTGGAAGTGCGCCTACAGCAAAAAGCGGTTAAAAAACCCCTCATTAGAATATCTACGTACCAAGAACCAGTACTCAGTACTATATCATTTACTGGGAAACTTGAAGAAAACTTACATCTATAATTACCTCGGGTGCGGATTTTCTTAGACAGTTGCCAAGCTCGGATTGGGGATTCTTCTTATTAGTTATTCACATTGGCACCACGAATGTCTTCAAATGCTGATGACTTTTTTCAGAAGAGCAAAGGTCACATGTACGTGTATTATGGTCATTTGTATTCTCTATAACATTCCTCACTTCTTCGAATTGGAGAAGGTACGTCTTTTCATCTCATAGAAGCTGGGATTTACTCACAAAGGATTGTAAGTAGCTGTGACAGGAAAAAGATTGGCAATAAGGATATTCTCGAGTGATGAGAAGCGAGCGCTAGCGTAAATTCATTTATTGCCTGCATCTCATGAGAGACTTCTCGGCTTTTATGCCCAAGTGTAGGAGAAACACGAAGTTATTCATCTGCGCAGTAGGGCAAAGTATCATAGCAGGCTCATAGCTGGCTAAAAGGCTTCACTAATGAATATGTGGAAAAACGAGTGGCATACACGGTAAGAAAACAGTGGCAACCTTAAGCGAACTTTGTAGGGCATCCCTAAAATACAGTGCTGAGTGAAAAGTGTGGTGAAAGGCACAAAACAACAAAATAAGCCAAAGAAGTGGTCGAAAACTTCAAAACAAGGCCCATCGTCCTTTTGCTGTTCCGAAAAAAATGAAGGAGGGAGTCTG
Source organism: Haemonchus placei (assembly GCA_900617895.1). Lineage (NCBI taxonomy): Eukaryota > Metazoa > Nematoda > Chromadorea > Rhabditida > Trichostrongylidae > Haemonchus > Haemonchus placei. Next base: position 4,518 of record UZAF01022112.1, read on the forward strand.
GCGTCAATCATTGCCGCATTTGGGATGCGTCCTCGCACTCGACTCCCATCCAGAATCGCAGTGGCATTTTGATGATTTGCAGTGGCCAGCTGACGTACCATTCAGTGCTTTCATCCTTCCAGAAGATTCTGGTACAAATGGACCGACCTCAGAGAGATGACAGGTTTGGTCAGCTTAGTCGAATATCGATTTGAGATTTGAACCCTGGACATGCCGCCACTACGCCATTACCCTTTAGAGGAAAATGCGTGATAAATTTTGAAAATCTATGAAAGAGAGTTTCGACGATAATGCAGGGGTTCTAGCTCTCCATTCGGCTTGGGTTCTTAGTTACAAGTTGGGCTATACACGCTAACGCGCGCATCACATTATTCAATCAATTAATTGATCTGGATACACAGTGCTGCGGTTATGGAGTCAAAAGCAATGCTCGACATAAAAGTTACTATAGTGATTGGTTCAAGGAACTTTACTCCGTGAGAAAGTAAAAAGAGCTCATTCTATGGCTGTTAACAAGTGCATGTGCTTACCATTTCTAGGGCCCGGTATCTCCTCCCCGAAAACGACGTCGCATTCGCCGCACCCGATCGCGCGCAGTCGCGCGCCTTGAAGGGGAAGATTTAAATTCCCAGCGGAAGGGTAGGGTCGCCGCCCCGTGACCTTTGCCGCTCGCCGTGAAAATTCGGGAAGAACTCCCATCTTTATGAGCAAAGACGATCAAAAAAAAAGGCCTAGTGACTCTATTTATCTCAAGGAGAAGCAGACACAGGACAGGTGGATATTATCAGTGGAAGTTTTTCTCTAAGGATATATCATTAGTAGAGGCTTCTACATTATTAGCGGTTGGATAAGTTTTCTAGCGAATGACATAAAAGCAAAGAGTAACCGTGACCCCTCATTGAGTCACAAGCCTTGCTGGGCAGCGCTCACAATATGACCGCACTAAATGATCTAACCTTTCATAGCTTCACAACAACGAAGCTTTAATCGGTCCCTATCACTGCACTTACCACTAACTTTTTTGTCTCCCTACCTTACCATATCGTCTTATCGAATCGTACTAAAGAACCAAAACCACATACCATACCCTGCCCCGGGTCCGTCTACGGCGGGCACTGCCGCCCCGGTGCCGTTCACGGCGCGTACCACCGCCCCGGGTCCGCCCACGGCGGGCACCACCTCTCCGGTGCCTTCACGGCGGGCACCACCTCTCCGGTGCCGTTCACGGCGGGCACCACCGCCCTGGTGCCGTTCACGGCAGGTATCACCTCTCCGTTGCCGTTCACGGCACGCACCATCGCCCCGTGTCCGTCCAGGGCGCATGAATGATATCATACCAATGAAAAACCGTGATCCTTCATTGAATCGCAAACTTTGCTGGGTAGCGGTCGTAAGTAAAAAGTGAACCAAATTTCATAATCGGTCCCCATCTGTGCACTTACCCATCTTGTCGAATGAAACATATCAAAGAATCAAAGCTAGATCGGGCATAACAAAGGCGGGGTATTACTGTTTATATCGATCCCACAACAAACAGCGGACCATTACAACGCCATTCACTCAATCAGCTTGCATCTTCTTGGTTGCAGGATAAAGCTAGTTCGATTCTTTTCAATCGTGGGGCAGTCAAACTCCCAGGGAAACAGACGAGGTAGTGTGAGAAAGTTTCCTCATCGTTACCGGTTGGTTTCGATAAGTGAATATCGAACAATACTGGTCTGTATTGCCAGCAATAGAACAGCATGCCTGTCTTCGGAAGTCACAATAAAGTCAAACCTCCAAGAGGAGCGTTAGAGGGATGATTTGTATTTTCAGTGGAGAGTTGCCTTGCCTGCAAGGTGCCTTGGGGGCCTTAAGAACCGGGAATTCATCAAGAAAATCGCCCAACCTCCACAACCATTNAATTAAGTTGTAAAGGGTAAGACAGGATGAAGGCTTCTCATTTCTTTCAATCAACTTTACTTTCCCAGTTGAATAACAACTCTGCCTCGACTTTCCAAAATTGCCTATTTAATAAAAATGGAATTCCACTGTCAAGCAAGCACATTATGGTCACTACTGTTAGTTACGCTACTGGGTGAATATCGGCTCAAACTCTCACCTTTGAACACGATTTTCTCAATCATTGTTGTTTCAGAGCCTGTCAGGATATGCTAAAACTTTTCAGCCTTTATACTACCCACTGATGGACATAAGTTCCGGAATGATGAGGTTCTTACTGTTCTTCAGGTGGACTGTGTAGCGAATGACGGCAGCCTTGGTACGCAAATTTGTCCCACCGATATTCGACTGGACCCAGCTTACTATGCTATCTATTATACCTACATGTACACCACTTTTCTTGCCATTGGTCCCCTCACATTGTTGATTCTTCTCAACATCTGCGTAGTGTTCACGGTTCTCACAAAGCGAACCGCAGAAAGTGGTAAGATCATCCTTCAAAGTTCGTTGCTCCAATAATTTTCTATTAATGAGTTTCAGATGATTCCGATACAATAAGCTTAATTTTGGTAGTGTTTTTCTTCATATTTTGTAACTTCACCGCTCTACTCGTCAATTTCATGGAAATAATTCTTAATAATCCCGTGAGTTCCATGGCATGGTTGACTATAGATGTGGCTATGGTTTCTAAAAATAATCTTTCAGAACATTCTTGTTTATTTCGTGGATTTGTCTAATCTATTGGTTGTAATTAACGGGACAGCAAATTTCTTCTGTTACTTGATATTTGGCGCTGGTTTTCGACTAACTCTCAAGAAGGTTTGAAGACCTCTGAGCCTTTTTCCTGATTGCTTTGCTATCAGACAATTTCAGATTTTATGCAATTTCCGTAAAGAAAAGCCGAAATTAATCTGGACGATAAATGGAGACGAGAAGATTGCCAACGCTCATCACAGTCTTCTTTGAAGTGGGTCCTTTGTTGCCTACCCATCTGACCGCTGAAAACTTTTCAAGTACAGTATGAAGCAATTGCTATTAGCTGGCCACAGTAAGCTGCCTTCGTACAGTTTCCGTTGGGAACGGTGCAACCTTCACAGCTCTACTACAACGCAGTGTCACCGTGTACGACTGGGTGTGTACGTCGTTTAAGCTGGTTTCGTGACCCTTAATATGCCCTATTCAGGCCGTGTTTTGCGTTACCAGTACACACTCTTATTTTGCTCTACCGGGTCTCCTGTACAAACACCTATGTACCTTCGAAATTGTGCAACCGGGTAGGGGTACATTCAACCAGAACTGGATGGACGCGGCAAACCTCGCGGCGAAATTCGTTTTGATTAAAACCTCTGGCCCCTATCATTGGGGCACAAATTTGAAGCGGGGTAGAGAATTGGCATCAGCTGGCCCTACTTATCCAATCTACTTGAAACCCGTGACCCAATGATAGGCACCGAAGTCGTTTTAATCACTACGAACTTCGCCGCGCTGTTTGCCGCGTCCATACAGTTCTGGGTGAATGTTCCGTCCCCCGTGCAACCTTTCAAGAAATTGCAGAAGTTTAGGATTCTGACTGATCCAACACCCAGTTAAGGTCTCAAGACATCGTTTGCATGTAGGAGGCAATCTGTCACAGCTGATAGACTTCAGGTTGTGATGGACTTTGATATGAAGTTAAAGCTGCGGTATGATTCAGAAGTAAAATGCATGACCTACGACCTGACTTTTGAAGGCTGTTGTCTCTACCACTGTGACATTAGATCCCTCAATCAGATTAAACTGTACTCAAAAGACCTCTCCAACGTATTCCCTTCTTACTCCTCACCTGACATTGAAGATATTTATCAGGCCCAAAAGAGAGAAATTGTAAAATATCTACTAATGCTTCGGTTTTCAGGCACAAAGTTGAAAGACTTCGATTACCTGATCGGTGAGACGTTGGTTCGAGTAAAACGGAGCATCAGACATATCATTGGAAAACATTTCTCTGAAGTTATACGTCGATGCTTCGCGGCACTATGATAATCGTAGAGAGGCAGAGCGAAATGGTTCCATTTGCAGCTGTCGGGTCGATTTTCGCGAATCCTTATTCCTAGAAATAACGTTGTGTTTAACGTTTCATATGTATTGGCACAATTTCAGGCTTACTATCTCATGCCTTCCAGTAACATAACTGAACCTTCAGAGGTCTCTTAGTGGATAAGACATGTAATAAAATTAATAAGTATAGTTCAAAAGGTTCAAATGTGCCATGTAAACAACAGAAGGCATTCTAATGACTACAGCCCTACCAATTTGATTTTAAATACTCCGTTCACTGAGAAAAAGTCTGACTTTCACAACAGAGTACACACTGCATCCAGCATGGTCTGTAGTAACATGGCTCATCACACGACTTCAACCCTCGCTCCCNCTCTCCTGGGCTTCCCCGTGAAGTAGCGAAACAACCTGAAGATTAGAGGCATGCACCATCACCATCCACCACTCGACGCCAACGCTCAGGCAGCTTGTCGATTAATTCCTCCCAAAACGGCGGGGGTGAGACTTGAAGAAGTCGTCGTGGGTCTTTCTACCTCGTCCTCTGTTTCAAACTTTTTTTCGTCCAGAGCGCTGCAGGTGGCCGAACAGTCAGTAGACGGAAGGGGCGAGATCAGGGCTGTAAAGGGGCTTGGCGACGGACAATCAACCATCCGTACTTCTCCGGCTCGGCTTGGACGCCTTTGCGGTGAGAGGTCAGGCCTCGTCACCGTTGAAAGAGACACACATAAACGCATACATACACACAACACACACAGCACACATGTACAACACACATACATGCATACGTACACACATACATATGTGCATACACACGCAACAACACACATACGCACATGCATACTGTACATACATACATCAGAAGCACCGATTAACCAATAAACACACCCGGCGAAATATTTAAACTAGGATATCCAGCGACTGCTTTCATAGTCCGCGATTTTGCGAGCGACTGATCGCGCGACCACTCGCGACCTATCGAGCGAACGACCGAGCGACTAGTCGCGCGATCGGTCGAGGAGACGGCGCTAGCCATGGGCGCCGCCGAGCGATCAGTCGCGCAACCTGTCGCTTGCCAAATCGTGGACTATGAAAGCAGCCAGACGTAGTTGGCGCGACGATATTGGATGGCTTTTCCTTTCGAGCGGCTCTCCAGGATAGAGAACCGTCTTTCTCGGTGTGAGTTCCAAACGAATGCATTTGCCGTACATGACTGCTTCTCATCACCTCCTTGTTTTATCATTTTCCCTTTGTTATAAACATTACCGTGACTGGAAATAATTTATTGGCGCCATCACAAACAACATACAAGTATACACAAACAACCCTATAGAGAGAAAGGCATTACAAACGGTGCTTTACAACATAATTTTACAGATGACGTAATTCTAAACAGTTTGTATTTGAAGATTAGTAGGATGGTCTGTGATGTCGATGTGACGGCTTCAGCATGAAGTGGACCTTGTGGGCTGGCCAGAGTTAGATACTGAAAAAGGCAACGGAAACCTTTTCAAAATGGCGAAGAGAACAAATACTTCAAATCAGTGCCTTCCCGTGCAAAGCCCGTGCTCAATAAGCATGGAAGTTTTATGAGCACATGAAAGCCATCGCTTCTGTACAGAACATTATTCAGAGTCAAGAATTAAGAAAAGAATAATCTGGTTTCGCTAGTATCTCCGGTCAAGAAGATTCTCTAGAATCCTATATTCCAACATGACCGCAGGCTTCGGAGAAAAAATGACTTGGGCAAAATTTGGGCAGGGCAGTGATCGACCATGTAAGGCATATGTATAAAATGAAATATGACGGCAAAATTAAAAAATTGAGCCTACTCATTAGTGCTTCTAGAGTCTTGAATCTCTCCGTGAGGAGTTTTTTAGACGGCGAACGTGAAAACGATCGCCTTATTCTGAAATTATTCATTACAATCAGAGAAAGCAAGCTGCAAGAGTAGGGGTGTGGTGCAGTAGGAACGAAATCGTCGCGTCGCGGCGAGAGAGACGTCGCGCGTGAAGAAATGCAGCAGAATACAGCCGCACGTAGGAAATTCAGG
>UZAF01022113.1:0-10541 GCA_900617895.1 Haemonchus placei
AGTCTTGTGTTTTGGTCTGCAACCTTAAGCGTTTGGATGGACCACATTCAACCGTAAATACGACTGAAATGCTGAAAAAACCTGTCAATTTCTCCAGTTGTCTTGATGTCTCGACGCGATTTGTCGACCCCTTTTTAGGGCTGGGTTCTGAATATCAGGCTTGGATGGGCGGGCTTCTCAGGATGGAGTCCGACTGTTACCGATACCGGAGGGATAAGATGTTAGTGGGCTAAGACAAATATTAATATGGGATCCGGTCCTCACACCATGCGTCACTTTGACTACCTCGCATCCGCCCATATGCATGTACAAACAAATAAATGAATAAGTGAAGTCTAAGCAATCAATATTGTGAATTTCATGTTCTGACAAAATTATCGTTTATTCGTAATTTCGCCTTCAGAACAAGCGAGCCAAGCTGAAGAAGGTGACGGCCGAACGACCACCTTTGGCGCTACAAATAATGGCACACAACCTCTACAATCACAACGCCGTTCATCCATGATCTCCGAATCACCTTTTATGCTCTTTCTTACCCACAGCGGCCAACAAAATGTAAATTCTGCACGAATCCTCACCTATACAGTAAGCCCACTATTGCTTCATATTGCTATAGAGCGAACAATACGTGTTATTTTGCATCATATTACATCTCGTAGTATAAGTGGTGGGATTACGGTAAGAATTTGGTTCCGTGTTGTATTACCGTACTTCTATGGCAGCTATCCTCTTTGACCTGACTTTAGTGCAACTCTATGTATGACCATGTTCACAGACCTCTCATAGCTCAGTTATCATGTATCTCGGATTCGAAATATGTCTCTGCATGTGTGTTCATATGTGTTGCCATTTATCAATTTAGTAATTATCGATCAACAAATCGATCCAAGGTTTAGGTGATCCAGATGTGATAGTGATAATTCCAAGTATTGAGTGTTTCATCGATAATGTCTTTTTTTCATTGGTTCTTCTAGAGTTATTAAAATAATTTTTTAGTACAAATAAAAACTGTTCTTATACTTGACGTTTCTATTGAGTGGCTAGAGAAAGCGATATCGCTCATAGCTACATGCATGGCATAGGCTAGGTACGTATGTAGATAAGTGGGTTTATAGTGGTAGTCGCAAAACGCTCATAGCGCGCGACGATCTTAGCTAGTTGTCTCGTCCCGCTCCCCTTCATAACTGGTTGTATCGCGTGGCCCGGCGTACCTATTAGGATCACCGCTTGTTTCTCCTATGGCATCGATAGAATCATTGAAATAGCCTTCAGCCCTTATAATCATGATAATCTATTCTTTCAGAATTTCCTTGAACAAAGTGAATCCCTTTGGAAACTCCCAGCAGTGGTATAGACAAATATAAATTTATATCTTTTGGAGCAAATGCTCATACATTACCCGTCAGCTGGAAGCTTGTCGAACTTAGCATAGGTCCAACTTGCTCCGTCATCTTCAACGATGGGACACCTTGCTGTGAAGCCATCCTTCTCATCGTGGAAGATTACGTTCATACTTTGCGATTACAGAAAATTTAGATCGCATCCGGAGCAAAAAAATGTTTCTCAGAAATTTTAAATTTTTTGGAATCCTCACCATCGAGCTCTTTCAGCATCACAACATCCATAGATGGTGGGATTGAATCAATGTCCGTCCTACTGTTGTTTTAGATTTCAGAATTGCTGGTATTTTTTGTAGCCCGTGATTTCAGTTCTTTAACAATTCCAAGTGCAGAATGGATCCAATAAAGGAGTTTGCACCGAAAGAATGGTCTCATCTTCTTCAGGCACAGGTCAAGATAATTCCGAGGTACGTCTTCTTCTTTTTGAAAATGGAAATATTAGTGAAGAATAATGCATCAATGGCAAGAAAGTGAAAAAAAANCGAGATTTCATTCGCTACAATTTTGTAAAAAGCTAGCTGGATTTAGCTAACAATGCCAAAGTTGCCCTTCTCTGTCACCAAGGGCCCCGGCTAGTTGTTTGAACTTCCAATATGGGAGTCCTTGTGAGGGGTTCAGCTTTTTGAATTCTCCCTCCTCTGGGTGTGGCATACAGCCGAAAGAGGTCGGTCGTGATCTGTACTTTGCAGGCACAAAAGTGAGGCCTTCAGCTATTCATCTTTTTCTTTGCTTTCTACCTACTGGAGATGACTTTCAAGCAACAGTTTTTCTTATGGTTTTTCTATGAAGATTACACGATGATGACGAAGCCCTCCGCATTCTCCAAGTCCAGTTGTCATCAGGAGTTCCCTCTTTCAGTCCATTTCTAACCAGTCAATAAAGCATTGTGGGATTAATGGGTCTTCCTTAATCTCCTCACGTCTAATCCTCAGTAGGTAAAGCCGTTGGAACAGGAGATTTTGCATATGCGTTCTACCAGTTAGCTAAATAAGTACACAGAGGCTAGCTTAGTACTGTAGGAGTACTGTAGAACGGTCGGACGCCGCATCGCATTAGGCTAATCATACCGATATACCATATCTTACAACATTGCACCGAAGGTTAACGGTCTATTACCATTAACGTTGATCTGACTAGTACGAATTGACAACTGTCACGCTTGGTTGGTCGACTAAGGAACAAACTGATAACATCGCACTCTTAATCGACCCGATGAACCTTGCCGTATGCGCGAATTTTTTCATTCCCTTCGTTGAGCCTTCCATCAGCAAGGTTTTCCCTTTTTGTTTGAGATCCTGAAGATCAGGAAGCTTAGCCAAATGAAGATGAAAGATTTCAGATGTTGTCCGGTGAGTTGAAACAAAGAAGTGTTGATGACGACGGTGACAATGATGGATAGCGACCTGGGCGCACGAGTTACACGGCCACCATCCGATACGCACTACGGACGAACGAAGATAAGCAAATGACGACAACGTGAGAAGTTATGCTCGTAGACATGAGGGAATGAACACTCCGGGCTGGGGGTGTGCTGAAATACCTATCAGTTTTCATTAAAATATATATTTGTTAGATACCGTATTCGGTAAGGCACAACCCTCCGTACCCTGCAGTGGAGTAGGGTTGAAAATGGGAACCTACCAACGCCAGGAATTTAAGAATGGTAGACCTGGCCTTCATCAGTAGAGCCAACAAGGCCAGCATGGGGTCATTCTGGGATGTTTCATGACACCCACTAACCTCCAATACCCTAAAACTTCTGAGAAGTAGTTTTTCTAGGTTCGAAACAGCCATTTCGAGGCACGGAGATATAATGCAAGACACATTTGCTGGAGGGAAGCATTACGTACTACCAATCGAGGGGACAAAAATTGTTCAGAGTGAAACTGGCTCATCAAGGACAAGCTACAGATTTGAAGGCCTCTAGGGCGTGTATGCACATAGGATCTAGGAATTCCATGGACACTAGCTTGAATGAAACTCTAAAAAAGGCATGTGCCCAGGGAAGAACTCCAATTAGGGTCGTATGGAACGGTTCTTCAAGCTGCATCCCTGGTGCACGACCGTCACCTTTCTGTTTCCACTTCACTCCCGAATATCCTCAGAGTAAGAAGTATAATTCATAGATGAACTTGTCTACTGATAGCATGCACCAAAAATGGTGCTCAAACCCACGGTGGCCGTTTTTAATGGGGAAGATGCTTAGTAATCTAGCAAAAGTAGTAAGTGGCAAACATACGCCTTGCATTTAACTTTAGCTTATAATTATGGCATACTCGAAATAGTTGGGAAGCGTTTCGAAGATGGGTTACAGGTCCACCTAAGAACTTGTCATTTGATCCCGGAAGCGCAAGAAGCCTGATTAGCCGGTGTTAAAATTGACCCCTGGGACTTGCGCCTGCGATAGCAACACTTCTTGCCGTTACCCTAAAGAACGAGTTAAGCACTACTGCCTCCGCTTTGAACTCCATGTGTCCGGTTCGATTAGTTCATTAGGGTTTCTAGTTTGGGAGGACACTTCATATTCGAATACGTATCACGTGGAATGGAGACGATCTTGTCGGCGATCCGCTTTGTCTTCGGGGTTGTTGGCGGAAGGTAACTGACGACTAGGCATTTAATTAATTGCCGTGATGATCGTTTTATCGGACCACGAAATCGCCCACTCACTACCTTTCAGTATCGCGCTTCAATTAGATCTCCACCGGCGATAGAGACGGCGGCAATGCGGTAAATCGCTTTGCGTCGCTTGACAACCGTCTGCCTGATCAACGTAATTAAATCGTGCTACTCACTTAGCCAACAAGGCCGTCTTCATAAGAAGAGCTCGTTCAGAGTGGGACGATAACACCGTGAAGGGCTATTAGGGCCCGTCTTGATTTAGTGCATTCCCATTGACAGAGAGGGACCAGGTTTATGTTTTTCGAGGACCTACGGACTCATCTCTCTTATCCTCATGTTCCACAAGTTCAACCTTTCAGTAGATCGTCGAGTACCTTCCGAAGGTGTACTGTACCGAGAGACTGACGAACAAGGTGGAAGTGCTATTTAACCATAAGACGGTAATAAAACAGAAAAGTAAAAATACTACAAAATCACTTTTTACCATCTCCTTCTCACGTTGAACAGAAGGAGATGGTAAAAAGTAAAAGGGCGCAGCAAGTACACCCAGTTCCCATTAGCATGGCTCAATTCTGGGCTGTGACAAGTCTATCTATAAATGAAGGCTTCTCCCAAAGCAGCCAAAATCCAAGATTGTTTACCAACACCTACTAAGCCCTCTAGATGGAAACATGGGGGATTAGCGATCTGCTATGCTGGCAAAAGCTCCTGCACTGGCTCTGCTATTGCTTCAGAGTTTAACTGACTCTCCAACGATCGATGATATTCATCAATTAGTCAGTGGATGAAGAGGTAAAGGACAAATCCGGACAATATGTTTCAATTGAAGGAATCACATGGCTTCGGAGAAGGTTCAGCGTTCAGAACACGGCTGGGCCTCTACCAGGTTTCGTTGGTCAGTCGGGTCAATTTGGTGCAAGCCCGTTACGAATTTCTTATCTGATAAGAATACAGTAGGTAATTCATATGTGGGGGTGGTGTAAAGGCAGGCGGCGTACTATCTCGTGCGCATGGCCCGAGGATTGAATCCGGGATCGATACTTGTCCAACAAAGCATTCCACCCCTCCTAAGTCGGTTAACTGGTACCAGATCCGCCTGGGAGTTGGAAGCTTCGATTGTACATCAACCGGTCACTGAAAACCTCTGTAGTCCACGTACGCTTTCAAAACGCCACTGCAACACTGGATGGATGTTGAACGTGGGACACATCCCATAAATGAGATTAATTACCGCGAAAGAGTTTATCGAATTCATTGTCACACTTATGTACACATTATGCCAAGGTTGACCAAGATTCAAACGTGGCCGCTTTTGAGGGAATGCCTACCAATGCATCAAACCGGGCCTTCGTCTAGATTCCTGTCTTGGCCACAGTCACCCTGAGTGGGTGCCCCTTGATGGTGTATTTCACGTTCCGAGTGTATGGCATGGAACAAAGTCAAAGTAACGTACAAGTAAGGAACAGATGCATCTTCCTATGTGGCTATTATGCTTAAACTACTACAAGAACAGTCGAAAAGGGATGGAGGAAGAGATTAGAGTGAAAATGAACCACTCGCAACCATCAATCTGACTTCCTGGGCTTCCTACAATCCGAAATTATGTTTTGTGTGAACTGAAGGTAGTTCACTGAGTAAGGTAACCTGTTTTAATGTTCCTCAACAGTGCCCAAAATCACCTCAGATCTTGAGCCTGCCTGGAATAGCACTCCAAGGTAGAGTAATATAACAAGGAGAGTCCATACTCTGTTCTTTAGTAAGGTCCTGACCGCTCTTGTCACTGAATCCAAGATGATCAAGCCTTGAAGTGTTGCCGCAGCTGTCAGTCACAGAACCAATTAACACCCAATCACACGTCTGCTTATAACATATGCAAATTTGGCGGCGATCTTTTCCCTTTCGAGATGATTACTGAGTTCGCAAGTATCAAGATTAGGCTAATTACCAATTAAATCGTGTAATTCAACTGACTCGAAGGTAGGGGAAATTAAACCGAGCAACATTCTCATCAATATGGCTCAGAAGCACGCCAGAACAAAAATATGTTCTTTGTAAGCCCCAATTCCCACCGTTCTTTTTAGCGTAGAATAATATGTTCCGGCTGAGAGAAGTTACAGACAACATATCTCTCACGGCGGCCTATGTCAAAAACTTGTACACTGAAGTGGCTCAGTAATTCAGAATTGGATGCTTTTGAATTGTTGCGAGAAAGTTTTCTGAGCGATTTTTGCCGCCAGCTATTAGCTACTAGTGCCTAACAGCTAGTATTATTAGCTTCAAACTGCATATTGCTAACAATAGATTTCCACAATATCTACCAAGAAGTTTACGCTTACCATAGCAGTCTACATTTTCCCAGCAATAACCTTTCAAAAGTAGTCACCCTTGGCCGAAATACTTCCGAGTGGAATAAATGCTCAAGCCGATTTCGCCAAAAGCAGCTTTGATGCGTACTGGTATGAAATCCTTTTTGACTGTGTTTTGGAACCTTTTGTGCAAATTATGCCCAAGTTCCATGCCAGTTTCCCACTCATTTTCTCGGCGGCCATATCTGTTTTATCCATGTCAGGCTGGCTTGACTTACCCTATGGCAAGCATTAATAAATATTCAACGGAGTAGTCTTTGGAAAAGGATAACGACCAATCTGGCCTGTCCTAATTATTGGTCTCTCACGACTGGAATAATACCGTTTAGTCAAACAACGTGGATTGTCGAGGGCAATCTGGCGGCTATGACGTTTTAATTTACGGTTGACCCTACTGTAAGAATCTAGGCACAAACTAGATTTCTATCTTAAATGGAGTTCTCGAGGATCACTAGACATGCTGAAACATATTGTTAATCAAGCTACAGATTCTTTAAAAAGCTCGTATGTTATGCGTAAGTTGTGTAGATTGATCTAAAAGAGATCATTTGCGAGTATCGAAAAACGTTTGCTTCCATCACTTACGATTAATTGTTTCTTGTCAAGAATCACTTTCGCTGATATCACCATTATAGGACATCATTCTAAGCAGTTACTAGTTCTATTCAAAATATTTATACACATAGTAATATCGTTGAGTAAAAATGATGTTAAAAAACTTCCTGTTGAAATTCATTCATAAACTACCGCTTTCACGCAAATTATTTTTTATTTTTTGTATGCTTCGATTTGTACCAACAGAATTTCAAGTGGGATCCTAAACATCTAAACAGTCAATATTTTATTTATTTAGTTGTTTTCCCTTATGATACTCGGGATTTATTTTGTGAATCAGGCTATTTCAGTCATTTGGTTCTTGCCATACACGTATTTGTCTTATGCCTGTGTTGTTCTTTATTATGTGTTTATTTATAAATAAGGATAGTCAAGCAATGGGGCCGCTTTGTCTTCAACTCGTGTCGACAACTTTACGTGTTACCAAGTAACGCCTCTGGGAATGCAGCGGAAGCGGAACCTTTTGACTGGCGGCGCTCCTTTGTCTTTTTAGCCCTTTGACTGACTGTCGTAATGACTTTTATTGTTACCTAAAGCATTTCCCAACTAATTACTTGATTAACATCACCTCCTTAAAGGTTCTTCGTCATTGTACTACTAGTTATGCCCCAATCCTTCGTCTAACCACGTCGCCTTTCTATTATTTGCATTTACTTCTTATCATTCCTATCCATCAGTAATTTTCCTTTAATGGTTTCAATAATGTGTCACTAAGGTACATTCAGCAACACACCTTCAGCTTGCATCTGCATTTTCGTAGTGTGATTTTTCTTTCCCCTCTATTATTCTTTTTTCTTTTCTCAATAATATTAATACTGTGACCACTTGTATCGTCCCATTGGACATCGATTTCCAGAGCAGACGCCAATAATGTCTCCATTCGTCCCTGCTGCGAGCCGGTACAATCTAGTGGATTGTCCTTGCTCGCACAGAAAATTATAATGGCACGGCGCTTATTTTACCATTTGTTTTCTCCTTATCACCTTAAAGTTTTCAGTAAGCAGCAAGGAACATTTGACCTAGTGTTAGTAACGAATCTCCCAATGATTATCGCTCTAGTTCCCCTCTCGCTTCTTTACTGGATGTGAAGCTTGTCTGTCTTGAACTGACGATCCCTCCTAAGTAAAATCTTTGTCCTCGAAGTGCAACTCTCAGACAAAGAGCACGTGGTGGTGTGGGTTTGAACAAGTGATTACTAGTTACTCAGTGAACTGAATTTTGCTTTCTTTTCTCCGAACAATCGAAAATCGTCTTTGCTGGTGTTTCCGTAAACCTCTATACATGCAAAAATGCTTGAAACTGATTGGGCAGTATCTGACTTTGTCTGTCCAGTCCATGACAAAACATTGATTTTTCAGTTATTTATGTGGTCAGCAACCGAAGCCCTTGCAGGGCTAGTCCCGAACTGTATATGTGGAGCTTCCTATGATCTTCGATTCTGTGCGCCTCATTCCCTTCCCTGTGCTCACACATTCTGTTTAATGTGTCTAAGCAAGGAAAAGCAGAGGAAGAAGCGAAGGTTTGAATTTTTTTTCTCTTGTTTTGCTTTCGCTTTTTATGTGTAGCAAAAAGCTGATTCCAGTGTTTCAATTTTCTGCCTAATTCAGGTGCCCCTCTTGTCGGAAGAAGTATTCTTCATTTATCTTGAATACCGCTCTTGCCGGTAAGTACATTATTGATATCAGTTCACAGATTTTTTTCTGTGCTATTCATGTATTTTCATTCAATTTTGAAGAATTTGTAAGAGTTCAAATTACTGGTTCTCTACGTCTTTCCGCACAATGATACAAGGATGAATTATTACTTCGTAAATTGGGGACCATATCCAGGCAATAGTGGAGTGGGAGTGTATTTCAATGAATGCTCTTGATTGAAACTGATTGGAATCGAATCTCTGGAAATTTCCTAACATATCAATTCTGTCTACAGCTATTTCTCTTCTCTGTTTTAAGCTCTCATTGTGTGAACGAAAAGAAGTCGGTGCCATCTATATTACAGAAGTAGTGAAGAGAGTACGTCAACGTCGAGAGTGTCTGGAACACCGCTCATTGCGATGTGATGAATGCGATTCGCGAAGGCCAGCAACGGCAATGCGACGATGTTTAAGTTGCAGCCGCGCTATGAACAAGCACATGTCGGCGGGATTGACCTTGGTATGACTTTTCTCTATATAAGTAGAAGGCTCCTTTGGAAGGTAATCATCTTTTTAATATTCTAGAACTCTTTTTTAGGATTGTATTATATGCCTTGAATGTTGCGTCAACCGTCATAATGGTCATGACCTGACTACGCTGCCATCGCAACCGTGCTCTTCTTACCCATCACCACCCGTTGCTTCTTCTACTCCTCGTAATGATTCACAACGAAACTTGCCTTGGGGCCGTTTTTTGAGAACTGAACGGCAACGTATGCAAGGACGAAGCGCACATAGACGAATTACTAGGTAAGTATCCCCATAATTATGTTTTTGTTTGCAAAGTATTGTTTATAAACATAAACGTAATCATAATCTCCATGATTCCGCACCTTTGCTTTATATGAAATGAAAAGAAATATGTATTCGACTGTTCTTATAATTCTGAGTTTAGTATAGTTTGATTTTTATCCGGAATAGTAGTTCCTAAGTAGCCCAAAAACGGCAGAGCCATACCTTATAGACACAGCTTAGGATCAAGTCTATTGTAAAGCTTGGTGGCGCATAATACTAAGAAGGGTCGTCAGTCGCGTGGTCGAATAATGTTGAGTTCCATCACTTTGTAGGCGGAAGCTCATATTCCTGCCCTACACTTCCTTAGTAATACGGAAATTCAAAAAGCTAATTACAAATGCAAACTTTAGGCCTAAACCGGATCACAGAAAACCACGAGTTCCAGCTGCATCTTCCATGATTGATGACGAGTTGGTGTACGAAGCCAGGAGTCCTCTATACTGTCAGTTATATTGCGTCCTATTCACTTTTAATATGAATATACATAATGCTTCCATTCTGTATAACTTACGCAAGCCTTTTCAGATCAAATACAGCAATCTGAAGTTGAAGACATCTCTATTAGCACTGGTATTGCCAAGCAGCTGTCAGGGCTTGTAATAAGTGTCACTGGTGTTTGCAATACAACATCAAAACAAGAAGAACCTGTTTATCCGCAAAAATCGGCGAATTCGCCTGATAGTGGTATATTGGCGACGAGTGACGGAAGCACTACAGACCGTAGAGGTTAGTGAATCCTTGTGTTGTCTTATTTCTCTTCTTAGGCAATTTTTATTTTGCTTTTTGCTTTTTGCTTTTTGTCTTTTTACATGTGCTTTTATATGTTCTCATGCCTGGGGTTTTTTATATGTAAAGATAACAGCTATAATTTACAGATTCAGATGTGTCTCCCTATCAAAGCATATCTCCATACGCTGCCGCTTTTCCTGGGTATTCGCTCTGCTCAACGTTAAAGTTGGAGAAGACTGAGTGGGTGCTTTTTGTTGTCATAAAACTAATTCGTTAGACACATCGATTCGATTGCTAGCAAAAAAAAATTGATTTTTTTTT
>UZAF01022115.1:0-10533 GCA_900617895.1 Haemonchus placei
AATAAGTGTTCGTAGGTTATCGCACACAAGGAATTGAATGATGAAGGTCATAGGTTACAGAAAGCAGTGGCATTCCCAAAAAAAACAAAATGTTGGGTGTGCACATACTTTTGAAACACACGTGTGATACATTGTCTAATCCAACTTTTTGCTAAGTAAAATTTCACGGTGAAGAAGTGGAAGTAGTCTGAAGTTGTCAACCCTAAAGGTTGTGTAGTAGCAAAAGGCGCACTATCTCGCACACACGGTCACGAGTAGAATCCCGGATCGGTTCCCGCTTAGGCCAACCAAGTCTTCCGTTCCTCCGGGGTCGGGCAACTGGTACCAGGCTCGTCTGGAAGGATAAAAGCACTAACTTGTACATTGGCTGGCCACCGCAAGTCATTGTATACGCCACATTCGCACTCATTACGCCACTACGGTTCTGAATGGGAGTCGAGTGCGGGTTCTCGTCCCTCAAACGGGATTGATTAACGCCAAAAAATTTATCCCTTATATTTCATTAACGTTATCACAGTTCCAGGTAGAATACATGAGATGCCCTCGACTGTGGTAGGATTCAGGAGGTACAGTGTAGAGGGATTTGGGTAAACGCTACGCAGTTTCCTCGAAATGTGGACACGTGTTTGAAAACTGGCTTTTCATCTTATATGGCTGCCTACATTTTGTCCAAAAGTTATGACAACATTGATCGATCTGGCTGTTCTGGATTTTTGGAATCATAAACAGTGGAGTTACAAGAAGTGTTGACCCTCGTGTTAATGTAACTGCTACAGCTTTTCCTCGTTATCTCTGCAGTATAAACAAGGCTCTAGTTCAAGCTCAATCTAGGAGGTCAGGATGAGTGAGAACAGGTCATGAAATTGGTCGATGCTATGTTGCTCACGCTTATGCTGCTCGGGTAACGAAGATGCTACTTACTGTGCAGATGGCTCTCAGCCTCTTCGACAAAAAGAGACACCAAACGTGGAACTGCCTTGTCCCCTGCCTTCAAAGTGTCAGTGCCTACAGAAAAGCGTCGGCTACTCAATTTTCATGTGCTAGGGATAATATTTCAAGAGACAAAAACAGTACGAATGTAGCTCTGGCGATGTTCTCTTTCCATGCATGGCTGTTTCTTGACTCGTTGAACTCAAACATATCCGATAGTGGCTGCACTCGCCTAATATTCAAGCTGATTATGTGATTCTTCTGCGTGGAGTCACAAAACTTTCCTTTCCTAAGGGTTCAAGTTTGATCAAATTAGGGTACACCATA
This sequence comes from Haemonchus placei, assembly GCA_900617895.1. Taxonomy (NCBI): domain Eukaryota; kingdom Metazoa; phylum Nematoda; class Chromadorea; order Rhabditida; family Trichostrongylidae; genus Haemonchus; species Haemonchus placei. The sequence continues at coordinate 1,258 of UZAF01022115.1, forward strand.
GCCTGTGGTTCAGGAGCTCATCCACAGAAAAGTTTCAGTTCATTTTCTGTCAACGTAGCCTAAAAAGTCATGGGAGATAAGGCTTTGATAGAGAGTCGGCTCATCGGAGGCGAGCGATAGTGATTCCCGTATCGGTTTTTCTTTACTATAATATCTTCAACATGAACCTACTTTGACGATGTGACGTGGGTGGCCGCTTAAGCTGTGCCTCAGAGTTTAGGTTAGCCTCTATGGTTCTTCTGTGAAAGAGAGCAGCTGATATGCTTCTGCTCAAGGCTTTCGTAGAGCCACAAGTGCTGAGGATACAATACCACTTTCAAATGTAAAACAATCTGTGTCCAATTAATGGACCACGTTTGGAACGATCTCTCCTAATGAGCTCAAATTATAACAGGCAGTTTTTCACTTTATTGAATCTGACTATTAGCAACTAATTCTCCTTAGACGTTTCCTCTTTATTGGCTTCCTCCTCTGGTTGCGTCCATACGTTTTGCTGGTTATGCTAAAAATTTGAACGCTGTATGGATGGATTCGTAAAAGTTCATCTTTTTTCTTGGATCGTGTCGAGAGGTCTTTTTGCATATAATATGCTAAAGAATCCAATTCGTTCAATTCCAAAGAATAAATAGTGGAATTCATGCGTACCAGTCATGCGACCATAGTAAAAAGTTACTCAAAGAGAAGACCAAGGGAACCAAATCAATGGGACGAGTCAGACAGGAAAATCGCTTTCTCATTCTTAGCTGGGCCCTAGTCCTGTCATACTTCCTTCGTTGCCTGAATCCTCAGTATTCTTAGTTTTCCGCGATTTGCGACNGGGAGACATAAGAGCGAGGAGGGGTAAGGATAGGTGAATGAAAGTTCGGTTTCTTCTGTTCTTGTTCAAGGTTCATTCTTCACTAACTATGGGGCGAACAAATCCCTCATCAGAGCCTAGGAGTCTGGTAGGTTTTCACAAAGCGTGCCTTGCTTGCCTTCGTAATATCAATGATGACATCCCTCCGGAGTCGAGGCGGTCGCGCAAATGTGATGTCAAAGTACATACCTAGCAAGTGATCGAAGAGTGAGAAGACGACTGAGTCAAATAAATTTATGTGCAATTACATACCCGCCTGCTCTGGAAGACTCTAGCCTGTGATCAGCTGCAATTAGGAATATGTTTTACAACGTGGATCCAACTTTTCTTTGATTTATTGGCTTCGACTGAAAGAGATTTCCGAGATAATTTTAAATGCTGCTTAATTTGCCTAGCTTGACCGGAAGGTACCTACTCAGGGCAGGGTGTTGACCTGGATGTGAAAGCATTAAAGGCTTGCAAGACACGGGAGCTGAGGAAGGGAATAAGATGGTAATGCACTCTCTCCCTTATAATTAGACCAGACCGGCTTCAATAAGCCTCTAACCAAGTGTATCCTTATCAAGCCCGAGACATTTGTGAGCACTTTTTTACCCTTTATGGCATGTATCCCCGTTCAACTTATATCACATTGCTCTGATATGAGTTTTATTTCCGAGAAGAGTGGTGAGATAATGGACCAGTTTATTTTCTGATCGCCCACCGAATATTGTTTATCGCTGTCAGCCTTTTTCTTACAAGTGGCTTCTTCTTCATGAGATTCCTGTCAAGAAGCCACCGCAGCTCTGGACATTTGATCCGAAGGATAAGGAAAAACAGGCAGTCATCGTCTGCACTGCAGCATTAGGGACAATTCAACATTTTCTTCCACTTTGATAGGTTTAGTGACAGAACTCTCGAATCGATTGATCCAAGAATGATGAAACTCATTTTACCTTCCTGGATGAAAGCCATTATCATACCGATGCTTAGGCACTTTCTTTTATTGCGTAAGTGACCCTGTAATGTCCGTCAAAACCACTTCTTTTCATCTTTTCTCCCTTCTTGCTGAGGAACCTCCGCACTAAACCACATTGGGTTCCATTGAGAGAACAAAAAGTAAGGTATGAACCAGTAGATCGGCACTAGTTTGACAAGAGCTTTAGGAATGACAGGCTTCGAAGAAATTCGTGCACCTTCTTGTGAAATGCGGTGACAGTTGTTAAGAACAATTGTGCTGCCCTGCGTAATGTCCTCGCACGGAANAAAAAAAAACAGCAGGAAAGTCGAATACGTGCATTCGCAGCGAATGCTGGTTCAAAAAACCATCAGAGAGCGTCCACTAAGTTATTAAGTAGTAATTAACTCTAATCGTCATTTGATATGTTTTTATCTTCATGAAATCAGCTGGGCAGCACTAATCAGCTGCTCGACGCGCTACACTTAGTTCAATGGGGTTGAACGCTCATAATACAGATCACTTCCGCTAGTTTCACTTAAAGGCACAGTTCACGATAAGTTTGAGTTACTCTTTCTAGTTTGAAAAGCAGAATTGTCGGTGGAGAATAAAGCGTCGGTGGCAAAGGAAGGTAGACAATTCGCCAACCTCGCGAAAAATAGGGCTTTCAAAAGTAGCCAAAATAGAGGTTGTACGAGATTACCTTGGCTGGAATAGCACGAAAGGAGTATTCGGACGAGATTTCAGCTGTTACAATTCGTAAAGAGGTGACTGCACTTAGCCACAAATGGCCAAAATTGCCTTCTACTGCCAAAATGGGTCACTTCTCTTTGTATGAATTTTCAACATGGATGTCTCTTGTGAATGATGCAGCTTCTACAACGCGGTTGACACTCGTCCGCTTATGGGTGTGGCACACAGTTGGTACAATCTTTAAGTTCTTGTAGTTCTTGCTGTAGTTGTAGTTCTTGCTTTATCTAGGTTGTTCTCCAATTTGACAGTGCCACATATGATATGGTTGCGAGCAGATTCATCTTGGGAGAATATCTCAGAAACAAAGCTTATCGTGAACTGTGCCTATGAATGCGCAAAGAGTATTTGATGAGTAAAGTCCTCACAAAGAACATAGACAAACTCCTACGCATTATCTTAAAGGCACAGTTCACGATCAAAATGGTTTCTGAGATTCCCTCACACGATAAATTTGAGTGCCCCGCGTATACCTAATCTGGCAATATAAGGTCGGAAAACGGTCTAGTTAGGCAGGTATAAAGGCTCAAAGATCGTCCCGTGTATATCCTTGGACGAGTTTCACCGGCAATGGAGAGGCTGCACCATTCNGCTAATTCTCTCGCTTTCTTCACTGCTGATGAATTATTCCCAATCCATACTTCCGCTTTTCAAATAAAAAAGGGTATCTTAAAATTATCGTTAACTGTGCCTTTAAAATGGGGAATGCCCTCAAATTCTTTAATCGTTTTATGCAAAAGAAATAAGGTGATTGAACTGTAGATAGTGCGATTCTTCGTAACAGTCTGTGTAAATGTAGGGCATCTGATTCGTATCTAAAACTGCTTATTCCCTTAAGGCTTAGCGTTTATTTTCGTAAACAAACCTGATAAGGGGAATCGTCAAAAGTGCAGAGAACAGTTTCACTCAAAGGACACACAAACATTATCGGTCAGTTTCGCTGACGGTGCTCCCGGTACGTCACTGTTCATTGTTCAAAGCAAACAACTACAATCGTGAAGCCGGTAATAGGTTGATATCACCAAAAAAGACACATCGGTTGCTATCATCGTGTTAGCGATGATATATGGGCAGTTTAATTTGATTTGAAAACCCGAACAATTGACAAAGAACTATCAATTATCAGATTGAACTGAGTTTGAAAATTGTGGATGAACAGTGTAGTGGTCTGAGTATTTCTGAACGCTCATATGGGTTTTCAATTAGGTCGTACATCCACAGGGTACTCCGAATACAGGCAATGATGGTATTATTAATACATGGAAGCTTGAAGCATGTCATACATCAGCTAAGACTTAAAGGTACAGTTCACGATAATTCTAGGGTATCCCTTATTAGTCAAAAAGCGGATGTGTAGGTTGGGGATAGTTCATCGGTAGAGAAAAGTCGTCAACTTCAAGAAAAATAAGGCTGTTTGGAGGTAGGGTAGTAGATAATGGACAATTCGGACGAGATTTCATTGTTGATTGTTCTAGTTGCGCAAGGAGCTACATCAGGCCTTAACTGTACAGGGCTGCCTTTCACTGTCGCTATTGATCATGACGAATGCTTGATCTGCTTTCATTGGCTTTCTTGCGATTGGTGCATTCTTCTAAAATGCCGGTGAAAGTCGTCCGAGGATACGATACAATCTTTAAGCCCTTACAAAGCCCAATCTATTCCGTTTTCAGATATGACAGGGCCTTATACGGCATACGGGACCCCACAAATTCATTCTAGCGGGATATCTCAAAATTCTTTTTTATCGTGAGCTGTGCCTTTAGGTAATACATTTTTGATTACTGTAAATGTAATACTTTTATTAATCCCAGTGCATTACAATATGTCAGCATTTTGATGCTTTGAAGCTTACGAGTGACGATTATGCCGGCAGATTTCAAAGAGATAAGCTCGACATGCGGTTCAGGAGTAACTGGAGAAGGAGCAAGTGTTATTGCTTCAACTACGAGGTCCTCGTCCACGAGTCCTTTAAGGAGGAACGAATTACAGAACCTGCTCATTCGCCTCATGAGTCAGTGTTTATACTGCTGTTGTAAACGTTGTACTTACATACGGTTTGCGAGCAGTTGAAACAAGTCCCGTATGGCAGAAATAAGGAAGACTGAACCGGCGATCCCTTCTGCATGAGTTCTTGGCAGCATGACTCTACTCTTCAAACCAAGAATGTATTGACGTTTTGTTATTACGATAATATGACTGTAAGCCTAATATGTGCTACGGCATGCATTATTTTCCGCTATGTATCAAGCAGCGAAGAACAACGCATGTCGTTTTGTCTTTTAGACACTTACCTTCATTTTTCTGGGATCTCTGTTCATGGTGACAGTATTCCTTTTTAAAAAGTTCAGGAGACCACTACTGCCATGGATGACGAGTTCGAGCAGTAATCAACTCGATAGCCAAAGAAGTAGCTCAATTCACTTTTTTCTCACTCTGTCGAACCTTTCGGTTTTCTGACGAGAGGCCATAAGTTCATTTTTTTCGATGACACCTTGATAGGCGATCACTTGGTAGTTCAATACTTAAAATTATTCAGTGGGGCCTCCTCCGTGGTATTACCATTCTATGGTCGCCCTCTTTATCGCGTATAGTGTTCAGTTCGAGCAGTGAACAGTGACGTCTTGAGAACAGCGTCAAAGAAATTGTACCAAGATCGCGTGTACTTTGAGTATCGCTTCCGAGTAAATTCTCAGGAATACAATTATCAGCTTGTTCGAGTAATTGGGATATCTAGACAAGGTCTATGGCTTGAAAATTTGATAACATGGAGGTTATGAACGTCCTAAGCTTGAATCAAAAACTTTTGGTGTTTATCCTATTCTGATTACCACAAATTACGAACTACAGCTATTCTGTAGAAATATCACGTCCATGGATAGTGATTCGGGTCCCGGATCGATACTCGCCCAGCATAATTGAACACTTCACCCTCAGGGAGTTGATTAATTGGTACCAGACTCGTTTGTGGCCATAAAAGCACTGACTTATACATCGGCTGGCGACCACAAACCTGTGCATGTACATCATACACATTCAATACTTCACTAAGATTCTGAACGGGGATCCATTGCGTGGGCGCATCCTAAAAACGGAACTGATTAGCGACAAATATTTTCACACTTTCATCGTCTATTTACATTTATTAGCACTGGATATGATCTCCACAGTCTTTAATAGATACTGTTCCTGTTGCCTTCTTTCCCCTAATTTGCAATCACTAAANTCAAATTCCCTGCCTTGCTGGAAGTCCTCTTTACCCATCCATGAGCAATTGAAAAATAGCTACCCTTTTCCCCTATTAAGGATCTTATGGGATGACGAAAATAGAATGACGCCAACATCATGAGCAGTTTTTCAACATGGTGGTTAACATTCACAAAGTTGTTCAACGAATGACAAGTCATGCAACATCGGTCTCCAGGGAAGTGATTTTCACGTGTTCTCTGAGCCTTCAGTTTTTTCTTTTGCAGGTGATGTTACACACCAAGATAGAGACAGTTGTTCATGACACTTGTCAACTTCTAGTCGCAGAAAAGTCATAAATGAAGTCTAGTTTGTCTTTATTCCTGAAGCATTCGTAGCAGTTCAAGCAGACAGTTTGACACATGAACAGGGATTTCCAAATTTTCATATGGGACCAAACACCTGCAACACGTCTGAAACAGTTTTTTAGATATAATCGGAGAATTTCGAAGCTCTGACAAGGCTTAGTACGTTTTTGGCTTTGATTTGTGCCGATTTTTTGTTTCTTATGACTCCCTTGATTTTTCTCTAAAGGCACAGTTCATCATAGAAACGGTTTTTGAAATTTACTTATAGTATGAATTCGACGCTCTCCCTTATACCATACCTGCCGATATAAGGTCGAAAAACGTAATGGATAGGACACGATAAGGGGCCAGAGATTGTATCAGTGGATTCCACACCCATCGTGGACGGGTCTCAACAGCTTTGTAAAGGCTGCACTATCTCGAGAGACTTCCATGAAAGAAGTTCGAACAATATGTCATAACCCATGGCGACAGTGAAAGGCAGTTTCGGACAATTCCGGCTCGATGTAGTCATCTCTTTGAACAATGGAAGCAAGCTAAATCTCGTCCGAACACCCCTTACATGCCATTACCGTAACTGTGATCTCGTACACCTCCATTTCCAAGCCTTGAAATAGGTGGATTTTCTCCCTTCCTTTGCCACCGATGTGCATCAACACTTTCACTTTTCTACCTCAAAAGGGTGCCTCAAAATTATCGTGAACTGTGCCTTTAGCTCTTTAAAACGGCCACGGAAACGTTAGAAGCATTATACAACACCACGCTTCCACCACTCCTTCCCTTCCCCCGCCCCACATCTCTCCCGTCGCCTTTTCCCTTTTTCCCGTTTCCCTAAAGATGGAGGGAGATGGAGAAAAACGAAAAAATGAGATGAAATGAGACGAAAAATGCTCAAGTGTATTCAAACACAAAATTTCTCGAACATTTTTTTCACAGTAATCAGGTCGACCGTTAAACAGAAATAAGTTGGACAGGAGAAAAGATAATGCAATGGATCCCAAACGAGTTATGCGACCAGCAGAGATCTCACCATGAAGCAACGATCTCACTGAGAAATCTCACTCCAACAAAAATCATAAAAGAATCAAACGATCCACGGAACTCTTGGTGGCTCACTCGAATTACTGACGAGAAGAATGGAAGAAAAAGCCTCAGGGCTCTATTGAATATAAAACCGTCTAGTTTCTGTATTTCTGGAGAGCAAAACAGTTCAGGTGGTTGGTTTTTGACTTTGAAAATTGATTTCTAGCTTTAAAGCCATCGACCTCGATGAAAGTAGTTTCAGATTTCATTGCTAGGACGAATCTCTGACTCCTGAAGATAGTCTCTAAAGATATATAGTCAAGAAACAGATAGACTGGAATTAGAACCTAAAAATCGTGTCCCTTTCCCTTATACACCACACTCAGACGTGCCCGTATTCCAACAGTTCTGTAGAGGTTACACACTTCGTAGTGGAGCATATAGTATGTTGGAAATTCAAACAGCTGGTGATTCAGGCTCTGAAGCATGAAGGTAGTGATAAGCGATTTTCGGCATTTTCTGATTACTGTATCCGACTCTTTGCAATCTACAGCATCTGCATTTGCACACGACTGAAATCTCGTCCAAATAATCTTTCCATACCGTTTCCATCGAAGTAGTCTCAGACAAACCCCTAATGTCCTACTTTTAGAAAACCTTGTATTTCCAAATTCTGCAACTTTTCCACACCCTCATCGTCACCTTGCGTTCTTCTGCAACACACTTCCTTTACTCATTTTTAAAATTACTTCTTCGAACCATCGTGCACCCTGTGCCTTCAAAATCGAAAAAGGAAGCTTAATATTCCAATTATTTTCACGCCAATCCGATTCGATCAGGTACATGAATGAAAGAAATCTCTACAGTAGACGCGAGCTCTGACCACGACAGAGATAACTAAGCAGCTGCTGGGCACTATGAAAAAGATTCGACGTCACTGAAAGCAGGATCAAACTCACTACACTCTAGCCAAATGGCCCGAAAATAGAGCAAGCTTCTCAGTGTCGTAAGAAAGATGTGATGAATTGCCGGTCATATGTAAGATAGCCAAGCTTTTTTTCGCTGCACATGCCCAGCGATTCCCACAAGCGATCACATTCACATGAGACGCCGACGACACTTTTATAGAAGCTTTAAATGTATATTAAACAGATGCTTGTGCAGTATTGACATATAGGGGTCTCACTTACGTATTCAGTTCGCCTCTGATCCCAGTGGCGATGGTCCAATGGTTCTTCCTATTAGTATGTCACACGTTTCAACTAACATGAAGAAGCGTTCAAGAGGAACGACTACAGAGAGGCAGAATAGTGCAAGACCAAGAAATAAGTGGTCTGTAGGCTATAGGCACTCGTCTGAATTATAAACCCAAAGCTTTATCCAAGCTGTACTCCAAGAGGGGGATCCGGAAAGCTTTGGTATAGAATTCAAGCCCTTAACGATTTGAACGATTTGAAAGGTTGTTCATCAATAAGCTGAAAAGAGAGGTTCACAGGCTTCCGTGAAGCTGATTGAATGTACTTGCGCAGTAAACTTTCGGAACCTCCGTGTTTTGTGCAAGCCGTAGATAACCGTAGGAATCCTTTGTTAGTGAAACATCCAGTTTTTCGAAGGGCTTATGAGCTAGTTCTCGAAGTTTTCCACTGAGTAGAGAGCAATGTTTCTTGTCGGATCATCCACTTCATATCACTCAGTTAGTGCATCCTAAAAGACAAACAACCAAAGTGCATACACGACTGTTTTCGCTGTTGGTTCCTCCACCCCCCGACTTGTCCTGTACAGTTAGTTCTCCGCCCATCAGCCACCTCATTTCCTATCCGAGCCCATTTCCGATAGGGTATGCAGGTATTCGGAATGGACACCACACAGCTCATAGCAACATTTCGTGTACTCCTCGAGATTCTCTTATAGTTTTCCTTCGCGCTGCTCGCTTATCCTACAGTGCTGCTGCATGCTTCTGCTTTCTGTATTTTGTTTCCTTCCCCTTATTTTTGTTCTCAATTGCAGGGACTTGCGGTGAAACGATGCTTTCACGATTGGCAAGGTTTCCGGTACGTCGAAGCTCGTTCTCAGTTAATAGAAAACTTTTTTCTCCGCTTCGGTACTCCACCAACCTCGTCCACAATCGTGATTTCAACTCTTTGCTTTTGGGCTTGGGT
>UZAF01022116.1:0-10531 GCA_900617895.1 Haemonchus placei
AAAAAAAAACTATTCAAAAACGACTAAAAACAATGTTTATTTAGTTACATGTACTATGGGATATGCTTATTTTCAAGGGACAAATGAAGAATGAGAAAGGCGAACCGATGTTCCCAGGAATTCTCAACAAGGTACAATTGTTTTGACTATTTACTACCATTATTTTGTTTAACAGGAAGGAAATGGTTTAAAGGCAAGGAGCGCACTACCACAGACGCCTGTCACGAGTTCGAATTCTGTATTGATATCCGCCTGGACCGACCAAACCTTCCTTCCCTCCGGGGTTGCCTAATTAGTACCAGCCTCCTCTGAGAGGACAAAACACTGACTTGTATATCGGCTGGTCACCGTAAGCCATTGCATGGGCCACAGACGCATTCAATATGCAGCTAGCATTCTGAATTCAAGTCGAGTGCGGGCGCATTCTTCGGAAGGGATTGATTAACGTCAAAAAGACTTTGGAGACTTTTATTCGCTTAATATATAAACTCTGTAATATTTTCTGAACGTTATTTGATGTGATACTGTAAAAGTCACAGTGGATGCCCATTTCAGACGCTCTTGCGCTGCTCTTTCAGCATCTTCTTGGCAGTTTTTTGTTCGTGTCGTGTTCTTCCTTCGTTTTTTTTCGAATTTTTGTGGTGGGTACTGTAGAGAATCGGATAAGGGGATTGATTTCCCACGGAGCGGTGTCCTTACGAGTAGGATGTATCTGTCGTCCGGCCTGACCTAGACACAGTTCCGACCACGCCCTGAATCCAACTCTTCTTTTCCGCCAGGTTAAAGCAGCACTCTATCCTCCTGGATGGTACCCAGGAGTTCCTGTGCGACGCTTCTTTCACTGGATGAGCCTTGTTGACACGGCACATGGGGTTCCTGAGGTAAGTCGGGGTTATCTCATACGCAATTATTGCGTGTAAGTATGTACTGTATTTCAGCCTGAAAAGCCCGTTGTCAGATACAACCCTCCGTTGGAAATCTGGTTGAAGCTCTACATAATCGGACACTTCACACTGCTATTGGCGATATTTCTGCACTTCGAATATGATCGAAATAATTTGGACTATATCAATTTCACTTTGAAAATCGCATTTTTCCTAGTCACAATGCAGACTTTTGGCGCATTCTTCGATAAGAGGTATGGTCATCGAGGCATTGTGTGAATGTGAGCGTAGCGTAGTGTCAAAGTAAGGTGTCTTCATGTCGTAGGCATCGCCTAGCTACGGATTCTCCATGAATTTAGGTGGTACGCACCGTCATTGGAGATTTCTCGCTGTATAGGGGTACTGACGTTCTATGCCTTCTTGATCCTGGATAAGATTGGTGCTGGACCTCACAGAATTTTCCTGATCACAGTTTTCGGCATGTCCGCATTACTTTGGATCGGATACTGTATCCAAGAGGTTTGTTTACGGAGTTCACTTGTAAACCGGATTGCCAGCACACGACATCATAAGTATAATGTACCTCAAAGGTCTTAAAAGACTGTCAAAACTAAGGCGGACAATTCCCGAGATATTCGTTTTTTCCAGAGAATAACGTCTAGGCGAAGGGTCAGTGCCGCTGACGGCAGTAAAAAGGTGGCCATATCGGTGAGCAAAGTCGTTCAGTTAAATTTATAAAATTACAAAATATGAAGCTTACTAATCTTTTCCAGATTGTTTCCAAAACCATTGCGTCAGATGAAGCAACCGTTCCACCAGCAGTGCCACCCTCTTCTAATGTCATCCACTCACGGTTATAAACGCACGCTCGCTGGCTAATTCGGCAGTTTGTAGTACAGAATTGTAATTGTATTTGTATGATATATGAAAAGAACTATTTATTAGATGAGAACTAAAAGTACTTCTGTATAGAAATGGCGGAGGTTACAAACCTAATAGAAAAGGATTCTTAAAAAAAACCTAGGTATACCTCTGAGAACTGCGACATAAAAATCGAAACTATATACATATAAAGAACAATAATTCTCATTCCTTCCACGCTGAAGACGAATTTCCGAATGAAGTGAGCGAGGAGCAGGTAAATGATTCTCGCCTGCGTTTTCAAAATGCCAATGGCCATCCTGTACTCTGAGGCGTGGGGCTCCCCAGTTACTGTTTACAGAGGTAGAGTAAGTGGCTATAGAGAACATTTTGAATAACACAGATTGGAAATAGTTATAACCGATTCATATAACGCGCCACGTCCAATTTGGCATCACATTGATGAAAAACGCATGCTCTATGAATGAGTTCAAAAGAGTGGAGCGTTAATTGCATGACAAAATGCTTGAGGAGCCAAAATCGGCAAATTCCTTTGTCCTGCTCATGCCAACACTTCAACCACAGCGTTAAAGAAATGATAAGTCAAAAAAAANAAAAAAAAACTTCATGCTGGTAAAAAAAACCTCGCGAGGACCACTGCCTGACAAAGTCCAAAGTAAAAATACTGGAAGCAGCAAGAATTCAAGGAGAGCACGACCTGGATTTCGAGTATGAACAGTCACGTTGCGTTGGCCTAAATCAGTCGAAGCGTTTTATGAAATACTTCCTACCCAGACCAATGCTCTCTTTTCAACTAGCATGTGTTTTATGTGTATACATGTGTGTATGTATGTGTGTGTACGTACATGTGTATATTTGACCCGAATTTTAATCCCTTATACAGAGCGCATTCTAAAACGGAATTGAACGCCAAAAAACTTGCTACATCATGAGAGACAGACAAGATGCCGAAATATCGTTAAAGCCGCTTGTAAAGAGAAGATGATGTCGCGGCAAGCTAGGATTTGTTCCGCAATACGTCATATAGAAAATCTGCGCTCACACCTAAAGCCCACTGAAACCCAGCTGCCGTGACTGGCAATAATTAGCAAACAAAAATTCACATGCTGCCGAGAAAAGCTACCAAACTTTCCAACAACGTCACAGAAAAAATGCCCTTTGTAAGTGAAGCGACCTCAGGAACAGAAGCTAATCATTCGAACGTACCTTGCTCCTCGTTTGACTCCTTGTGAAGCTTCCACGTGATCGCTGTCGGTCATACGATCACGTTTCTGGAAAAGAAAACAATGGAAGTATTAAGAAAATCAAAGTGGAACTGTCATGATAATACTGACCTTCTCGAAAGATGCTCTGTTGCTCTTTTGTAACCCTAAACAAACATCCAATCAAAGAAACAATGGTAAAATACTTTTATTATGTGCATTTTTGCTTTTGAAAAAATGTAGCTCACCAGTCACGCTACCATTAGACTGTCTGAATGAGCGGTCGGAATTACTTTGTTGATGACCTGAAACAATGAACACTTCAATTCTACAATTTGATTCATTGATTTGCTAGCAGAACACACCATCAGTTCAGATTACTGGAATTTAAGAAAAGCGTTAAAAGTAGTCATTGCGGCGGCAAAATGAAACGATAATTCATAATTTACCTCTCATTGCCTGACGACCAGATCCGTATCCAGTATTCATGTAGTTCTCTGAAATAGCGCTACTCATGAAAACCCTCATTGATTAGTTTGACATGGATAAGTCAAAATAAGTAAACTGAATGTATTCAGTGTGACGTTACTCAAGCTTTCCCAAAACAGTTGCAAATATCTTAGCTACACCCCAATGCAAAGATTTTTTCGGCTGGTAGATTCATTTGATCAATGGACAACGAGGTCAACAATAAGAGTAACACGTCCTATTTATGGAAAACCAGCGAGCTGGTATATACAGTAGCGCTCAAAAGTCTTCGGTGAAATGGTTCTTCAGCCGTACTTTCAGTCGTAACTCCTTTCCTACTGGATCTAATCATGCAAAATTTTTATATTTTGAGCGTGGGTGNATGGAAAACCAGCGAGCTGGTATATACAGTAGCGCTCAAAAGTCTTCGGTGAAATGGTTCTTCAGCCGTACTTTCAGTCGTAACTCCTTTCCTACTGGATCTAATCATGCAAAATTTTTATATTTTGAGCGTGGGTGTATTGTAAATATTTACCACTAATAAACTGCAATCTGATCATATTCCAAATATCCCAAAGGGCTTGAACTCAAAATCGACTGAAAATACAGATGATGGCCCTTCTAGAATCTCTTTCCTTTTTGTCATGTCAAAAGTGTACGAGCGGTAATGCCGAACACAATTGAAGAGAAAAACGCACATAAGATGTGAATAAGTGCAGACTTCAACAAGTTTACTTTTAGCAAAATCTGCTACCGCAACAAACACCCTGCTCTATCTGTGGATATTGCAGCATTGCAGTCAAATAGTGTTGGGTAGAGTGAAATATGCTCTAGTTAAACATCTCCAAATTTTGCGCGAATTGGTCCACTAAGAAAAAAGTTATGAACGAAAAAGCATCAAAGCATTTCACCGAAGACTTTTGAGCGCCACTGTAAGGCAATTACCACGAGCTTTCATATTGCGCTCCATACAATACTATAAGTTAGAATTCGGCAATATTAAGGTAAAACCGCCCAAAAATATGATATCAAATGAACTACCTGGTTCGGTATCGTAGACACTTCTTCGACTACCGTTTTCATATGTTCTGTTTTCACGCGTATTAGGAGGATCATTATTGTTGAGATCATTTGGTGGAGGACTACGACTACGGCTACCACTTCGAGAGTACGACTTCGATGACCGCCTCTTTGAGACTCTTTCTAAATGATATTCGAAGACTATGATGTTCTCGAACATATGTATGTATACAAATGGAACCAATCAAAATAAAGACAACATCACATTGAAAATTCACTTCACTAAAATAACGTAACACTTACCTTCTTGAGTATTCCTCGTTGGGGTGGTGATAGGTGGGCTTCTGCTTCCCGAGCGTGAGTACGAACAATCGCTCCTACGCTTCCTCGACTTGCCAGCTCAAAACAAAACGCAATTCATGTGCTAATAGTAAGAGCATAATTAATCATTCAATCGATTGAAATCTCAAGAATTAATTTAAATGTTTACATTAAAAACCGAGGAAGGGGAAATGATTTCGAAAAAAAGCCTGATGGCGCGTACCTGTACTTGAGCTAGCAAATCCCGACGTCGACGGATTGTTTTTGGACGAGGACGATCGAGGTGAAGAGTCCATAGGCCTTAGGCCTTCTCGAAAAGGATATTTCAACGGCGCTCGATTTCAGAACAATTGCACTGCTACTGGACTCATGAAACCAAATAACTTATGAAACACACCGATATTCGAGCTCTCAGCAGTTGGGTTGCTTGGGCTACTGCTCCTGGATCGGGAGTATGAACAAGAAGTTCTTGGCTTTTTGCCTGAATTTCTTCTCATGCCACAGCCGTCCACATTTTACAGAAAGCAAAATGGTGTGACAACCCACCACTCTTCTGAACTCCTGGAGCTGCACTGGGTGGGCTACTACTTCTCGATCGAGAGTAGGAACAGGGTCTAGAGACAGGGCCAGATGGGCCACTACCTTAATTAGATACTCTGTCGCCTAGCTCGCTCAAAAAAAGATCAAAAGTGCCAACCACTCATTGTTTTGTTTCAAACATTATATTTTCGAGTAAAAACGAACCTCTGGGTGGCTTCTTTGCAGGACTGTTACTTCTTGATCGAGAATAGGAGCGTTGCTGTGTTTTGTTACCTGAAGAACTTTTAATAATCGTATGAAATGCCCCTTAACGAATATCCTCCTTCAAACCGCGAAGTCATCGCGCATACAAATAAGGGACCTGTATGGCCTTTCTTCGCCAGCGGTGAACATGGGCTGCGACTAGTTGAACGTGAGTAGGAACGTTCTCTTTTAGGCTTCCAATCCGTACCAGGCGTACTGTCACCTAAGTGGTAGAATGTACAAAAAAGTGTAAATCAATACAAGCAACCGAGTTTACCGAAAGAGCTCCTTGCACGGTAGGAATTATTTCCATCGTCTCGGTGATTACCTCCTCTACCACGTCCACGGCCTCGGAAAGTATTTTCACGCCCATTATCGTTGTCTGAAGCCATGAACTACTCAAATAAGCGAAATGAAGATACATAATTGCATAGCTGCAATGCATTATCTAATCACGTAGTGCTAAATACTCCCTCGAAAGTTTATTACCTCGATTTCCACCGCCACGCCCACGACCACGACTGAATCCACGTTCTCCTCTCCCACGAGAACCTCCACGCCCACGCCCTCGACTATCGCGATTATTAGATTGATCTGAAATGGTGATAGTTTTAGTGAAAAGAAGTGAGTCTATGACTCGAAAAAACCTTGGAATCCCCCTGATCGTCCAAATTTATCCGGACTCGTGTGTTCGTCGCAATTATCTGCAATTCTTAAACAAATATACGAAAAAGGATGGATAATTTTCATGTAAACCATAGCAATTGCGCTTGCCGAGATCACGGTAAGAGACGTTGGAATTTCTGTTGTTATAAGCGGGAGTAGCATCGATACCGCGACCTGAGTAAGGATATCTAGTCTCTAACAAAGGAAAGAAAAACTGAGGAACATTTCGAAGAAGACTTATTTACCAGGCAATGACGAGCTGAAATTGTATGGAGCCTGTGGTGGGGGAAAACTAGAATCAGCAGGAACTAGCCGAATCCCTTCAGCTGAAACCAAACGAAATGGGAACTTCGATGAGATATGAAAGAAATAGAAGAGGTGCGAGAGACAATCACAGCCTAATTTTCACCTGTCATGGGGATCATGTGATGGTTTGCGAAGCGGCTAAAGTCCACGCAGCTGTGAAATTCTTGATCAGACATTGGTACCGTGTAAATTGAACGCAAATGCTGAACATCCTTGATCAACATCCTTAACATTCAAGACAACCTGAAACTTACAGGCAGATGACCAATTCCGCTTTTGTCGTCCAAACAGAGGCGATGATGGCTCTTATTTACGTGATATACATTACAGTACTCACATTTGAAGTTGAAATGGGCTTGTGTTCTGAAATTAGAATTCACCAGCTCTCCCCATGAAAGAAAGAAAAACTCTTTACTGTCACTCAGTCTACTGTTAGAAAGTTCAGGCACTAAAAACTCTGTACCCAATAAAATAGGGCCCACAGCTAGCGATAATGGTGAGATGTAATAAACGAACTTGTAAACTTCACAAAAATGGAACGCCTGGTGTTCAATAGCTCCCATCATACTCATGGGACGGTCATCGAGGCAACCTTTGAAATTGCAAGCAAAACGAAGTTCGAATGAGGGAATCTCCTGTAGGACCAAAAAAGTCATTTAAATAAAAGTGATGGAAAGATTACATTTACTGTGTAACTTTTCTTAGAAACCTAGAAACTATAAATGCAAATTACTCACCCTATAGAAGGTGCACGCCATATTTGTCAGATAATAAGCAGGCAGTCTAAAATTGTCCACCTAAATACGGCCGGCTCTAAGAAAGATATTGGGAAATAATGGGGTGTTATGACAGAAGGCTGCGCTTGTGCTGTATTAAGGATACACTATAGACGCCAACTAACGACTATGAGAAATCAGTGAGGTTCCTGGAGGGCTCCAGCACACAACTGCTAGTTTCAAACTGCGCCATTCGGTGGTAGCGCTCAAAAGTCTTCGGCCAAATGCTTTATTAGTCGTACTTTTCATTCGTAACTATCCCATTGGATCTAATCGTGCGAAATTTCAATATGTATAGCGTGGGTATATTGTGAATATTGACCACTACCCTACAATCTGACCATGCTCCAAAGAACTTGAACTCAAAATCAACTGGAAACACGGACATTGTTACTTCTGGACGAGCGCTAATGCCGAACATAGTGAAGAAGAAAAACACACAGAAGGTGCGAATAATTGCAGACGTCACCAACCTTGCTTTCAGCCAAGTTTGCTACCACAAAAAGACTCTGCTCTTAGTTATGTGGATATTGCTGCTTTGCAGTCAAATAATGTTGGATAATGTGAAGTATGCTTCAGTTAAACATATCAAAATTTCACGCGATTTGCTCCACTAAGAAAAAAGTAACGAACAAAAAAGCGTTTGGCCGAAGACTTTTGAGCGCTACAGTATATCAAATAAAAAGCCTGTGTTGACTGCATAAGTACGAAACAAACTAAAGTTCAAAATGTACCCAGATACGTTACGATACAAGACATCTGTGCAGTCAATCAATACTCACCCAGATTACATGAGGTGTAAAAGTGAAGACGAAAAAAATTCAAAGAACCCAGTGATGTAACGCAAAAGCTTGGCCACGTCTTCGCAAAGGCTCGAATATTCGGCACCAACGACGCCTGTGGATAATCATGGTTGGGAACCAGTGGGAAGCAGGGTGGTAATTCCCAAGGCAGTCAGTCTCCTGTCTTCAAAAGACAAAAATGGTAGATTTTNCAAGCTATCCATGGACGTTACAAGGCCAAAGCAGCCGTAGGAAGGACACTGACAGTGGACAGNTTGCTACCACAAAAAGACTCTGCTCTTAGTTATGTGGATATTGCTGCTTTGCAGTCAAATAATGTTGGATAATGTGAAGTATGCTTCAGTTAAACATATCAAAATTTCACGCGATTTGCTCCACTAAGAAAAAAGTAACGAACAAAAAAGCGTTTGGCCGAAGACTTTTGAGCGCTACAGTATATCAAATAAAAAGCCTGTGTTGACTGCATAAGTACGAAACAAACTAAAGTTCAAAATGTACCCAGATACGTTACGATACAAGACATCTGTGCAGTCAATCAATACTCACCCAGATTACATGAGGTGTAAAAGTGAAGACGAAAAAAATTCAAAGAACCCAGTGATGTAACGCAAAAGCTTGGCCACGTCTTCGCAAAGGCTCGAATATTCGGCACCAACGACGCCTGTGGATAATCATGGTTGGGAACCAGTGGGAAGCAGGGTGGTAATTCCCAAGGCAGTCAGTCTCCTGTCTTCAAAAGACAAAAATGGGAGATTTTCCCGAGGAAAAGATTCGAACGCTCGCTACATGACTGCCCACGGGTTAGGACAAAAAGCGAGCGAGAACGAAAAATCAAATTGGGAAGCCTCGCCAATAAATAAAGAGAGATGATTGGGACAATACCACAAATTGATATGGGTTACAGATCAAGCCACATTCTGCAAATATGCGTGGACTCAAATCTTATGGCTTAGATAGATATCGATTGGGCAGTACCATGAATGGCGCATGTTGAGCGTACAGACGCGCTCGTTTTGGCATTCCCACTACTGCCAACCCAGAACGCTTCTAATGTCACCAGGGCGATAAGATCTTGCGGCGTTATTCTCAACAACCCTTGCAAGCACAATGACGACATAGAAGTGTGTACGAAGCTGAGCAACTCAGTCAGGGGTACAGTAGAAATCGTTGCGAGTCCAATCGTCGAGTCAATGGTCCACTCCTTTAAAGTGGGAAATCTGCGTCGAGCGCCACGATGGTGATTCGCTTGCGGTGCCTTCACCCGAATTCTAGAATTGGAAGTGGGAAGTACTCCATGTTCTCCTACAAGGTAGGTCAAGTTAAATGCAGCGTTTAAGTCGTAACCTGTCGTGTACGTTTTTTCTTCCTCCTTGCTTTAGGAGTGTTGGGAGCGCACATCGAGCCGCCCTGTTGAACTGCCGATGGAGAAGCCCAGTAACAACATGCACCAATGATATCATCGTCGACGGCGACAATCCCCTATCATTATCTCGTCGTCTCACCGTCTGATACAACTCCCTAACTCAACCCACACCCCTAGATGGTGCAAGATCAAGCTGACCCAAGGTAATTAGGTCCGCACTTCTTCCTCTAACACGTCAAGGGCAAGACGTAGGTTACCTTCCTTACTGAGCATCATTTACTGAAACTCTGTGTTATTTCCGTTGTTACCACCACCCTTACCATTTTATTGTGAAAGATTACTCCGTTGTCATCGGAGCTCCAAAAAACACTGAACCATCAACACAATTAAGATCGCCAAGATGGTCCGTGGTGAAGCTAGGATAAAGTCACCAGAGAGTGGCTTTGTAAAGCTTTCTGTTGAACGCTCAAGTATACGGGGGCTTCTGAATGATAAACGATCTCGGCCAAGAAGGTCAGTTCGAAGTGGTACTTCGAACATTGGATTGTTCAACTGAATAACACTAGCATACGAGCAATATCAAAAGAATCAGTTCAAGAAAACCAAGCTATCCATGGACGTTACAAGGCCAAAGCAGCCGTGGACAGCTTAACACGGCAGAAAAGGTCGACAACACCGCACGGCAAGAGGTGGCTCACTCGGACTATAATTGCAGAAGGAAGAAGTTCAGATGTGTGGATGAATAGCTGTATGGTTCATATCTTTAAGCAGAAGTGGGATGAGAAGGAGTGTTTCGGATGTATCACAGAGTTGGCGATTAATGGATAAAACTCCGGTCTCGGAGGGACTCGGACCCGTACTCGTGCTTTCCGGGCACCGTGCTCTATCCCTTACACCACCGAGATCCCGTATGCCCTCGCCTTTAATGGCTTATATGCCACAGCTTATCAGCACTCACACGTACAACGTGTTGTGCTAGCCGGCTAGGGTATGGTTACATACGTGCGTCCGAGGATGCGCGCGGCAAATTGTGCGGCGAAGTGCGTGGCGATTCGAA
>UZAF01022117.1:0-10529 GCA_900617895.1 Haemonchus placei
AGTCAGAAGTATTGCTATGGAACAACGGCTAGCACCAGTACTTATTGTGTGCTTTATGGGCAGAATTGAAGAGCCGATTCCTGAACGTAATCCCTAAATGTACTGTAGATATATCGATGACTGTTTCATCATAACAACAACACAGTTCGAAATAAACGAGTATTTCCGTATCATGAACAGTCGCAGTACACCAAACTCACCCGAGAGGTTCCACGTGATGGTTGGCTCCTCTACCTCAACACTCAGGTCAAAGTATCCAGTGGCGTTGTTAGTGTGAAGTGGTACCGTAAAACCAGTTCTAAGGATATCTCACTTCACGCTACATCAACTCATCCACAAGCCGTTAAACGTGCAGTCGTCGGCAACATGTTGAGAACAGCAACAAGTGTGTGCACGTGTGAAGCCGAACGACTCGAATCCGGCGTTTAGCTCCGAAATAGCTGCTGTGAACAGTTATACGGTGTCACAAGGTTATAGGGAATCTCGCACTAATCTTCCATCTGTCTTCCCTTCATCGGGGATGAAGGGAAAACATAGTGTAACTTATTCCCGAAATAAGTTACCACTATGTCTTCCCTTCATCTCCGATGAAGTTAGCAATGCTATACAGCGGAGCATTTTCAGAGCTGGGCTGTATGATGTTGTACAATTAGTGAAAGTTCCTAGTAGCAATATGAAACAGCTATTAGTTTGATATAGGCTTTACGATAAGCAGTGCACAACAAAAGATTGCATCATATGTCCCTACGGAAAAAGGTGATTGCGCACTGATAGGCGTGATCTACCAAATAGAATGCTGGACATGTGGTTCAACATACATCGGAGAAACTGGAAGACAACTAGCAATAAGAATAAAGGAACACCTAGCTAGTATGAGGCGGGCAGCCTGATAACGGCGCTTGGTGGGCATAAAATTGAGGAGCATAACGGCAAAACTTTGAAATTAAGTGCACTATATCAGCGTAGGAGACGGAGATTTCGGCGAGAAAGGCATTATAGGCATTCTGGACTTTCCGAAGAAATCCTAAAAGAACGGTGGAGATGAGTGCCAACGATCTTTGCCATATACATATACCGCCCTCCGACTTGTGACTCAGTAGCATTATAACCTGAACTTCCTTATCACAAGTGTAAGGGAGGCANGGCAGAATTGAAGAGCCGATTCCTGAACGTAATCCCTAAATGTACTGTAGATATATCGATGACTGTTTCATCATAACAACAACACAGTTCGAAATAAACGAGTATTTCCGTATCATGAACAGTCGCAGTACACCAAACTCACCCGAGAGGTTCCACGTGATGGTTGGCTCCTCTACCTCAACACTCAGGTCAAAGTATCCAGTGGCGTTGTNCGAAATAAGTTACCACTATGTCTTCCCTTCATCTCCGATGAAGTTAGCAATGCTATACAGCGGAGCATTTTCAGAGCTGGGCTGTATGATGTTGTACAATTAGTGAAAGTTCCTAGTAGCAATATGAAACAGCTATTAGTTTGATATAGGCTTTACGATAAGCAGTGCACAACAAAAGATTGCATCATATGTCCCTACGGAAAAAGGTGATTGCGCACTGATAGGCGTGATCTACCAAATAGAATGCTGGACATGTGGTTCAAC
Source organism: Haemonchus placei (assembly GCA_900617895.1). Classification (NCBI taxonomy): domain Eukaryota; kingdom Metazoa; phylum Nematoda; class Chromadorea; order Rhabditida; family Trichostrongylidae; genus Haemonchus; species Haemonchus placei. The sequence continues at coordinate 1,620 of UZAF01022117.1, forward strand.
ATACATCGGAGAAACTGGAAGACAACTAGCAATAAGAATAAAGGAACACCTAGCTAGTATGAGGCGGGCAGCCTGATAACGGCGCTTGGTGGGCATAAAATTGAGGAGCATAACGGCAAAACTTTGAAATTAAGTGCACTATATCAGCGTAGGAGACGGAGATTTCGGCGAGAAAGGCATTATAGGCATTCTGGACTTTCCGAAGAAATCCTAAAAGAACGGTGGAGATGAGTGCCAACGATCTTTGCCATATACATATACCGCCCTCCGACTTGTGACTCAGTAGCATTATAACCTGAACTTCCTTATCACAAGTGTAAGGGAGGCAGCCATTAAGTCTCATTCGCTGCTGACAGTGGCGACAGCGGATTTCATATCCGCTTGAGCGGTAGAACCTTTTTGAGTTATGTTTCAAGTTATGGGTTTCAAATTCGTCGTAACATTCGCCAGGGGGTAATACTCTTTTTGGATACTGTGCAAATGGTCTCCAATTGCTTTAGGCCTCTAAAAAAGACGAGAACGTCGATAAGTTCATCCGTTAATCAAGAAATTGTTCCACCTAAGAACCTCGCACGGCATAAGAAATTGTAATCATGGACCCAAGGCTAAAGCAGGAGAGAAGTTGGAGACCGTAATTATATTTTCAATGTTTGTTGCGGTGCGAAAAATTCTGGAACATGACATTTATGTTCGCACAGTTGTAAATAGCTTCATGGTCAGGTTGGTAACGAGGCCACATGGAGCCATCCAAGATGTTGAATGGGGGTATAAAATCGAGGAGTAAAAGTTACAAGCACTCACCCGGAAACGAAGATGGACTCGGGAAATAAACCGCTGCTTCTACTGAGCTGAGTCGATTTATACCTTCTATATTCTCGCAGGTGTATCCATGCATAGGTGTTTGAATGGTTTGTGGGGTCGACGTAGCTGAAATCTTGTATTCAAAAGACCCAGAAATGTTAGAGGCGGCGATTCTTAATCGCATCCGATATACAAGCCTCTTCACCTCCAGGACAGCCCGGCTAGTCACCCTGAGTCTACCACTTCCCAAGTAAGGCCTGGCAAGCTATTCATGGGTACCCAGATGGCAAAAACCTCATTTCACGTAAGCCTCATTCCCTGAAGCTGATGGCATTCCGATTGTGACATTGTTATCTAATTCCGTTCAAAAGAGGCTGCCGAAACCTCGGAGATATGACAGGCTGCCGGAAGAAGGAGGATCAGGAGGGTGATCTGTGCTTCAAACGCACGAACGCTTGCAGCTAAGATGCGTATGGAAGATCTGATTATGCAGGCTAGTAGGATCAAGAACGGACTGACCGAGACAGGAGGAGAATTGCTGCCTGGATAGCAGATGCGCCGGCATTGCAAAAAACAGAGAAACGTAGAGAATGTCAGCCGAAGCTTTGAAAATTACAAAGTCAAGTTGACTTCTCTGGAGTAACAGCTACTACATTTCAGGGAGTAATGGAGGAGGTCATTCACGACTTCTACTTTGATCTCTTTGACAGTCAGGTCTACCAGCTTATATGCAATCTGGGCCATTGTGGATATAGCCCTCCTTCAGTTCTTCCTTCCGAAATTTGGCATGCCGTTGCGTTGATGAAGCACTGGCGGCGCCCCGTCCCGTTAGGATTAAATCAGGACATCAAGGGAGCTCTCCTACAGTTATCGTCATAAGCTGGCAAGGCTATTCGCGCGGTACCTGTCGAATTGCAAAGTGCCCACGTTCAGGTAAATTAACGAGACTGTGTTGCTGTATAAGAAGGGATATCTGGACGATATTGGCAGCCATCGCTCCATCTGCCTGCTTCCTGTTAACTATAAATTTTTACACTAGTCAACCATAACAGAATTGCAAGGGCGCAAGGTAAAGGACAGTCATGCGAACAAGCAGGGTTTTGGCGAGGCATCAGTTGAATTAACCACATTCACACTCTTACAAAATCCATTGAAGTATCGCGAGAGCGCAGTATGCTAATTTCCTTCGTCTTTCGAATCGAAGAAACCGCTTGATATCGTTGGTATAGAAGTGGCTATGAAAGCATCGGGCAACCAGTGTGTTCCATTTCAAAATAGAAGGGTGTTGTTCAAGCTCTCCCATAACTTCACGGTCAGCATGTGGTCGATGTTATTCAACGCCTCCTGGAGAAGCCGATGATCGGGATTTCTCGTTTCACGCCTGTTTTCCGTCAACGAGCGAGCATGCGAGGACCTTTGTTGCCTCCGCTGAGCAGTCGAAGACTAAACGGCTCGAACGTCATGCTTTAGTGATTGCCGTTGAATCAGGGCAATCACTGACTGTATTCCTCGGAACGTCAAACGATCACCAAGACGGCGTTAGCGCAATGCCTGGACTTCTGTACCCAAGACAGCTTCAATGCAATGGCCGAACTTCATTATGGGAGTTCTGAACGAAATGATTGCTATTTCTTAGTCTCGTGTCCCTCGAACGATCCAATTAACGGACTGCTTTCACTCGCGATAGGTACAAATGATACGTTATTGCGCCCGCTCAAGAAATTGATGATCAAAGGAACGACTGGTGATGGGTGGTAGATAATGGACTGAGTGTGTCTGTTTTGCCGATATACAGTACTGGTCAAAAAGAAATCACCTTGAACTTTTTTTCTCATAACTCATCTCAAACTCGATGTTTTTGAATGATTTTTTGGTATGTTGACAACAGTAATGATTCTTAATGTTCCCACCATAAAACTCACAAAACCTCTTTTTATTTCGTTTAAATGGTCATTTTTCACATATTTCCTGAACAGGACAAAATAATACCAGTTTCCAGAATTCAAAATAAACGACTTGACATAAACGCTATCATCATGGGTTTGAAACCTAAATAACTACTAACCTAATGCTTTGTAACGAAGCTGTTGGCATCGACGACGGCTTGGCATCTGCAGGACATTGATTCGACCAACTTGTCTATTAGGCACTTATCAATTTTCATCCATTCTTCTTCAAATTGGCCAGACCTCTCCAACCAAACACCACCTATCCCTTCTTGAACTTCTGCCACGAGGGCTCATCTATGTTCAAATCAGGGGACTGGCCGGGTCCGTCAAGGCATCGAGTTTTCCGATGAGTCAGCCACTCGCGCCCCCTTTTAGATCTCCGTTTGGGGTGATATCCTGCTGGAAAAAAGTTTGCTGCGGTGTACAGAACGGACAAAAGGTAGCATGCATTCCTGAAAGATGGCTACATACTTCTGGTGGTCCACAGAGGTGGGATTATCGTGCAGGGGCCCCATGCCTAGACTCGGAAAATATCCCCGAAGCATTACTGAACCGACACCATGCATGAGAGCTGCCAATTGGAACTTGGGGTCTAAAATTGTATTTAAAGGTCGTTTACGAACGAAACCCCATCTGTACCAAGCGGAACAATCTTTGACTAGTCGCTCTAGATGACTTCGCGTCATTGGTCGAGAGACCAGTGATTGTGCTTACGCGCCCATTGAAGTCGAGCTCGTCTAATTTTCAGGGATCCAGATACTTTTTCGCAAGTCCTCTTCCATATAATCCAGCATCCCACAGGCGTCTGTTGATGGCGTCCGTAGATGGTAGCGACGTCGCCGTCGTCGATATTTCGGCCATTATATCGGAAGATGCCCTTCTGTGATCTTGTGTCGACGCACAAACGATCTTCCTACAGTCCTTAGGAGCGGCAACCCGTGGCCTCCCCGAGCTGGCCTGCTTGATAGGGCCCGCACGAGACTCAATACCACCAATATCCTTCGTAATCGTAGGCAGTGTCACAACAAACTGCTTTGTATGTTGAGCATGGGTCAATTCCTGCTTACTGTCCGTGGCAATGGCGGAGAGCTGCTCCACGGTCAGAGAGCGAGTGCTAGAGTTTTGTCCTTCTAGTAGAAGAGATTTACTGTTGAAACAAAGGACTCTCGAGCAGTTTTATACTCGAAACAATCTCAGTAAAACCCTAATAAAATCAGGTCGATTTTGCAATGTTTTGAAAAAAAAAATCGTCTAGTGGGCGGGAACTAAGCTCCCGTCTATTTTGCATCGCAGAAAAGTCGCAGGTATTTGAAGAATGTGCTGCCAAAGAATCAGTCAAAAATATCGAGTTCGAGATGAGTTATGACAAAAAAGGTTCAAGGTGATTTCTTTTTGACCAGTACTGTATGTATGTCTGTGTTGGTGAGTGCTGTTTGTGAGTGCTTGATCGGAGTACAACAATATCTGTTCCCGTGAGCCTAAATCGTTCAAGTTTGAAGTAGATAAAAGTGTATGTATGCAGCATGGAAACACTAATGGCAGGTGCCAGAACGTGTATGAAATGAGCGTCACCCCAATAAAAGTAGGCTCTCAGGTTGGATTATTTTGAGGATGAGGTAGGTTGGTCAATACACACCATTTGAGTTGGACCCTGCCCTAATTCTAAAAATGGCAAAAGGTGAACAGTTGCTAGCATAGAAGGCACATCAGGTAGGGATTCCGTGAAAGTGGGCAAGGGGCTCAAACCCGGATCGACAATACCACCTGAAAACGTTCCAAATTATGTATCCTTTACTCGCACCTTTGCTTCCTTCGGCTGTAGAAAGTTCACGTGTGACAAATGTGCTGTCGGAAATGCTCGTAGTAGTTCAGTATGATGTACTGCGTTAACATCTCTTGCAGCGATTGCTGATTCTAGAACCCGGCCAACATATCGTCATTATGCAGCGATTTATATATTGTTAGCAGCAACATATTGTTTGTTCCTTAAAGCATATTTTCTACCATGAATTTCGTGACGTCGTCAGGATTTTTTAGACTGCTTTCGAAAGCCCGGAAAATGTTAAAGCCCACAAGTTACGAAATGAAATGGAAGCTATGCCGTTCGCTCACTTCCGGTATTGATTCTCTAATGTATTTCCTTCATCTGTTCTTTTTTGCTCAGTGGGCTCCTTCATTTTTATACTTTGCCGACTTGTTTACATCGAAGGTATCCTCCTGATTATCTACTCATCTCTCATCATCGCTGCATCAGAAAACGCAATCGAAAATCGATGTCAACGATCTTCATCAGAAACAAAAAAAAGAGAAAAGCGGTATAAATTTGAAAGTGCTTCGAACACTCATATATTAGGCTGTTCGAAAAGAAATGCGCGTTCGAGCTCAAATTTGTTCATTATAATAACGAAACTAAGCAAGATCAATTCAAGAGATGACCTCCAGTTCTATGAATGACTTTTTGCCAACGTTCACGCGAAGAATGGATTCCTGTCCTGAAGAACTCGGCCAGCTGCGACGCAAAGTAGTTGGAAACCCAGAGTCGGACCTCTTCGCGGTTTGTGAACTTTATCTTGGCCGTTAGTGCTGCATCGACCGAAACAGATGGTAGTCGGATGGTGCCAGGTTTCGGCTGTATGGCGGATGAGGTGGGACTTCCCAGCCCTTATTCCTCAATTTTTTTCAAAGTAATTTTTGCGATCCATACCCGCGACCCGATCTGTGACGCGACGATGCGATACTCATACCCCGCACCTGCCAATTGCCAATCGTCTTGCCAATTGCCAGCACACGTCCATGGATGGTAGAGTTTGAGTAGCCAAAATGTGTTGCCAGTTCTTGAGCGGTTTTAAGTGGGTTTAATTCAATGACGGATCTTAACACCTGGTTATCGACGGCTTGAGACCGACCTCCATCTTCTTCGTCCTCTGAACATTCATTACCGTTTTTGAAACGGTGGACCCATCGTCGACACTGGCTTTCTGATTTATTCGCCGAATACCTCAGATGATGAGTTTCAGTAGCCGATTTGCCATGCTCGAAGTCGTACCACAAGCAGGCTCGCAAAAGGAATTTTCGATCAGGCATTTCCTAAACTAGTCTCCAAAAAAGAACAAAGTGGACATAAAAATATATCAAAAGATGCGCAATAAAAATCTCTTCCTAATTGAGAGAATTGTTTCAAAAAATTATGCATAGACGAATTCAACACGCATTCCTTTCCGAACAACGTAATAGAAACTCGCTGTGTATGCTCTTACACTAAATTTACTCCAAAAGATGGGCTTCATGTCACCATTTTTTTTTGAAGAATTGTTTCGAAGCAATTGCAGCGCCTCGATATGAGGAAATGCTGGCCTGCCATGTCTAGGTGACCTCTCTTGCAATCGTAATGGCAACACAAGCAAAATAGTAATGCATTTCCATTGACTGAAATCCCGTGATATTGGAAACTTGTACCCATTGGTTTCCAATGTGTTTTCTGATCAGACTTTTCTATCGGCTCTGAATTGATCGTAAAAAAATTCCAATAAGCCTAAAATAAAATGATATTCCATAATAAGTGATCACCATTACTCGATCTGTAGTTATCCTATTGTACTTCAAGGTCACATATCCAATAATAGTAACGTAGCTTTTTTCAACGGCTTTTTTTAGAGACACTGTTCACGATAAGTTTGGGTAACCCAGAATATGACGAGAAATGGAAGATAAGATGGAAAATAGTGCGATGGACAAACTGCGTGGATCACTGTCTCCGTAGAGAAAAATGTCTTCAAAAAATCATTAAGAAGGGGCTGGACAAGATTGAGACCAGAAGAATGAAGAAGAGTGGGGCTTTTCGACGAGCTACGAACAGTGCGTCATTGCATACGTATGCAAATAAGTGACTAGGATAAGCAAAAATTTATTCACTTATGAGCGTAGGTAAGCAAAAAACTCTACTTACAGCAGAAATATAATGACTCACCTTCTTCTGCTTCTTGGGGTAGGAAATTAAAAAAGGGATCGCGGCAGCAGAAAGAATAACAAAGGAAAAAAGAGTAGGAGAAAAACATCGCCTCATCACTCGGCGATCAGCTGATTGTGTCTGGGTCCTAGAGGGAATAATAATAATCCGTATTGCCTCGACACTCTTCCGACCTGACATCGATCGAGAGGCGGAAAAACCACTCAAGCCAGCAACAGGGCTTCCACTATGCTCTGACCGTCGAGATTTTGGGAACGAGAGGGTCCCTTTTACCACCCATGAGGCCACTGAGTATTCCTAAGCTAAGAACTCAGTAACCATTTTCATCGTGAACCGTGCCTTTAACCACAGGTTCTCCCCACTGAAATACCTGCAGTCGATTTTTGAAGATTACTTGCATCAAAACACATGGCGGGAGGTTCAATAGCTAATCAGAAGCCATCGATACTTGCTCAAAGATGGAGGTGGATCCAGGGTATGGTTCCCTATTTCCGCTGTGGTAGGTTCATTTATATCTCCTGTCCCCTCACCAATTTATCCTTGCACAAATGGGTGTGGAATTTGCGGTTAAAGATCGTGTTCTGTATGTCGACTCAGCTGGAATCCTGCACCTGTTTAACAAAAAAAAATGAGGCATTGTCTCTGATTTTTCGCGCTACGACACTCACGAATTCCCTTCACTATAGTTTCGCCATGAAATAGATCACGTTAATTTTGATGGAATGTTCTGTGCAATATCGCCATTGCTCCAACGCTATATACGGTATCGGATAGTCATTTCATCAGCGCTAGATTTCGGAGCGACTTCGCTTTTTTGTGAGTTTGTGGGAAGATTCCTTTACCGGCAACTTAGGCGCAAAGCACAACCAAGAGCAACTTCACCTCTGTGCTCGGAAAACGGAGAGTTCAGAAGTCAACAGGTGGTGTTTCGAAAGCTTACGACCTGATTAGCTATCGCAGATTTGCGTGAGCTGTAAGCAATTATTAACTGATGCCCAAAAAGGCGAGATTATTCAGAAAAGCGACTAGGGAAGATCCAGAAGAGAGAAGAGCAGTAATTTCAGATTAGGAGATGTTCACAATGTCTACCGGAGCTTGGCCAACTACAAAATCATATGTACTTTCCTGCTCCGTCTTCGGTTGCAACGCCTCGATGGGCAAAAGAAAAGGACATCTGAGACCTCTGATCTAAGGTCTTCGTCAGCCAAAACTACATGCCTTCCTACCATACATGAGAGAAATTCGCTCCCTCAGTTCTCTGTTTCGGAATTCCACATGCCATCGAGAAGGGTTGTACGGCGCCCGGTCTCGAAAAGATTGAACCAAGTCATTTCAAGGGCATTTTGTCAAAACTCCGACTCGGCCATTGACGCGATGATACGATGCCGTGCTTGTAGTATCAAATGTAAATAAATACCAATGTAGGCAGAACGGATGCTGACGAAGTTGGCTATTCTGTGAAAAGATCATCCTGCGAATGAACCTAATGAAAACGAAGTTTGCGTGAAATGGTATGTTTGTTGCTTTTTGATTCTCCTTTTACATTGTACAGAATGTTTCTAACAAGGGAAGGATCCCAAGTCGAAGTGGCCATTTGAAATGAGACCTACACCGCTATACGTATTTTTTGGTGCTGATTTCGAATCTGCATTCCAAATCTGCCAAACGATTCTCTGAAGGGAGTTTGGAGGTGGTCTCCGGAAAGCGCTCAACTAGAGAAAGCACAAAAAACGTAGTCGCCAGTAGTCAAGCACAAAAAACATGGTCGCCAGAAGTCCAGCAGTGGCGGCTTGGAGTGGAGGTAAGCGTGACGCTTCGTAGTCATGGGACCACGGATCCGGTTTGGTGGGAAACGCCGCTTTTGCATTTTGCAGGACTTTTTCTCTAGCTTGTAAAAATCTTTTTATGTAGATTTGACACCCTCGGCGACTTTTTTAATGCTCAAGGTGAACCAGCTCCTACTCGAACCGTCTGATATCTACTCTAACCACCAACATGACAAAAATTCTGTCCTTCTACATTTCAAATTCGCTATAGGGTAACTTTTACCTATTATATGCAGATGTGATAATCTAGCACGAAGTGTTTAAAATAAAGTTTTTCACAATGAGCGCAACGAATGGAAAAAGTTCCGCCGCAGGCTGCTCCTTCACAATCACTTACTGCACCAGATGGAAAGCAGAACTGTGTAGG
>UZAF01022121.1:0-10512 GCA_900617895.1 Haemonchus placei
AAGGAGGCAAAGAGTTTTGGTCTACGGGCTCAGCACGCATTGTCAGCCTACAAGGAGCTTATTCTTTTGTAAGTTTTTCTGGTTACTAGTTTTTTGATCACTCCCGAAGAGAGCGTGACTTCATTAAAGCGGTCATTTAGCCACCTGCATCTCCTTGATAAAGGATCTCCTGAGGAAAAAGAGTTTTCAAAGCGAACATGCTTTCATATCTTGACAGTTGAAGAATATCGAGAGATGGGAATCGTTCTCATCAGAAAGTTCAAGGTTCGTTTGAATGCGATCGTGAAGAATTGTTCACTTCCTTGATTCATTCAGTTCAGAATTTAAAATGCTTTCTGCTCACTTTCTGAAAAGATGTGATCTCTAGACACTGAAAATACATTATCCTTTCCATTATCTTTTTCTCATAGTACTCTAGCCACTCCCTAATGGCCTAACCTTTTTTCATTTCTTCTCAACTCTTGCATACTGATTGAATATTTTCTCAACGGGACTTATCTTTTTCCAGCCTGGTTTCTTATCGAAAACATTTTTGCGAGAACTGATCTTGGCAACTCATCATTACTTCCGCCTGCTCGAGCGCAGTGTGAAGGCTGGTCAATTAACGACAGTCACCAAGAGAAGTAAAATAAGGCGTGCTCGTAGAAAAAAGAGCCCAGGTTCGTACCCTCTAACTTTCCTATTTCCTTTTCATTTCAAATCGGCCGAGCTGAGTTTGTTTAAGAGGATACATTTGGTCCCGAGCCGCTTCCTGCAGTGGTTGATAGTATGAGTGCTGAAGACATGGAGAAAAAATGGTCTCAGATCGCTGATGAGATCAAAGACATTATTTTGGGCAATGTGGAACCATCAGTGGATCAGATTCCTATAAATTCGCTATTGGATGTGCAAGAAGAGCAGCATCAGTTCGTAGAAATTTTGGAAAAGTTCTGGAAGCTTGTCTGTTGTTTATCGATTTTATTGTGTGGTGTCTTCAGAAAATTTGCTATGTTGAAAATTCAAAGAGCCATGCGCGAGTGTCGCCCAAAGGATGCCATGGGGCTGTATCGAGCTTCGAGAGCTATGTGGTCTACCGAAGGTCTGCGGTTTGATATCCTCGAATTTCACATTATCCTCTAAAACCCTTTTCAGGCATTTTTGGCGACCCTGAAAACAGCACTGATCAACAAATTGAGGAGATTCGAGAAATATTCTTCACGGATTTGAAAGAGGTAGAGCTCGAGGGGCTTTCAGACTGTTTACTTAAAGAGTAGCTTGTTCTTAAGGTAGCTGATGAGCTTCTCAAAGCTGAGATAGCCGCTCAAAAGAAATTTGCTTCCGAATCGATGATTGATGGAGAAGATGAGGAGGATCTTTACAGTAGTGAAGAGGAAGAAGAAGCCAGATATGAGACCAAAGAGGTATACAAAATCGTTTCTGGTAATTTCTGCTTCCTAATTTTCAATTGTTAGGTGAAATTCGATCTTCAAGAGTACGTCAATTTGTATGCTCGGACAGACGTCTTACGATGGTTAGTCTATTTTTTTCATTCTCAGGAGATGCCCTATCAATTTTTTTTTATTCTGGCTGTCCTGAAAGACCCTTTCAATATTTAGGTACGTTTTTTTGCTGAAAGATTTCGCAACCAATTCTGTTGAAGTAAACAAAGCATTGGTGAAGCTTCTACATCGCGTGGCATTCGACTTGAAGATGCAAACGCGCCTATACCAGGTTACTGTATTATTTCCTTCTTCCTCTCTCTCATTTGTGATACGCCGCCCAAGCTTCGTTATAATGTTCTGTCAAAGTCCTTTATGTCCTCCTGCTCTTCATGTTTGTTGAATGATTGGAGGATCTTTTTTTTTTCGAAGTAATAACTCATTCGTTTACTAATAACTCAGAGTGGGAACAAGGAACTAACTCCCATCTCAAATTTTTTTGTTTTAGTTGTCCTTGTTTCGGATCTTCGCAGAAGTCAGAAAACATTTGGACGGGATGACTGTGGAAGAAATGAAGAAGCATCCGTTATTTGAGCTATACACTTTTGGCTATCATTTGTTGAAACGGTCAGTACTCTTTTTAGCTTTGCTTAAACTTCGCTCGTTGTTGAATGAATGATTCTAAGATTCCAGTTTCTTTTTGTTCTATAAAGAGAAAGGAGATATGCTTGCCCCCGAACTTCTGTTCTGGAAGGGATCCAAGGAATGTTATGAGATTGAGAATGGTGATGGCTACGAGTAAGTCAGGACTTAGGAGTGCCTACACTATAAATTTCCATAAATGTCATCCAGGGAGTCTAAACATCAGAAGGATCCATATTCATGGAGTGAAGAATTGGAAAATGAGCTTCGCTCCCTCTACAACGAGTACCGAGACATGGATGAGAGACCCGAAGGTATCCGTTAACTATTCCTACATTGCACATGATGAACATGACTTACTCGGCATTCTTTGAGGCATGGATGTTCTTGACTTTATTGAACCGAATCTTAGTCGACCACGGACTCGAAAGCAAATATTGAGGAAAATGAAAGAATTTGCTTTGGATCCGCTTGGAGCAAAAGCTAACAAGGGGTATGATTTTTTATAGCGAAAAGTCGCAAACAACACATTTATCTTATTAATTAGTTGAAAAATTTTCATACTTCTTTGACATTCATCCTTCTATGCATAAGTGTGCAAAGTGCATATCAATTCTACGACGGCCAAGTTCCATTTCAAGTAACTTCTATCTCTGAGTTGCACCGAATTGTAAACGCAGCTCGGTTACAAGTGAATGTAACATGTAAAACATTTTCTCTTGGTCAGTATTTTAAGTGTTATGGTGTCTTTCACTCAAAACAGGATATACTTAACCCTGGTAATCGTAGCATATGTCATATAATGTGATATCGTTCGGTTGAGGTTCTGAAAGCTTTGGTATGGAGCTTTCTCAAAATAAGCAAAGATTCTTCTGAAATAGCAAAGCATCATCGGGAGCAAATCAACTAAGTGAAGGGATGCATTCCAGAACAATGAGCAAGAGTCTCCGCTTGCTAACTGCGGGTTTAGAATTCTTCGGAGTTTGAGACATCCTTAAAACCTCGGGTCCGGGTAGGTCTTCGATTAACCTATGTCGAGGCTAGCCTATGTTTTACTGAAACTTGTACGATTTGTTTATAGTTTGATGTTTTCTGATGTCTTGAGACAACACTAATATATTGAAGTGATGCTTATTGGTCCAATTTAATTTCCTCTCAGATCGATAATGGATCGCAACTTCCCCATAATCAGAGCCAAAGAGCTAATTGAACAGTATAATGAGTTGGCAGATAAGAGTGGTAAGTTGTTCGTCTGTAAGTTCTAGCGGAGAAAGAACAAAATTTATGCTTTTCAGAGGACATGGTGGACTTCTTGCGCACTAACTTAGCTGAAACACATGGTGAATTTTCTCGACAAAAGATCATCAAACAGATCAGCTACCTGGGAATTGTATATGAGAAGAAGAAGCCAGTGTGATTAACTTTTTCACCTATTACAGTTACATTTTCTTTGCTTTTGACTATTCTTCACTCAAACAAGGGTGCTACTGCCTTCATCCCTGTGGTAAGGATCGAATTCGCTACCGTTTTATTCTCCAGTAACTAAGTCGACGTCTTCGAAAGATCTATAGTGCGCCTTCACTTTCGAAGTTTGAACGCAAAATTATCTCAAATACTTAAATATTATGGGACTGGAAATTTACGCTAAATTTCCTGAACCGGTCGTTTCAGATCGAAAAATTACAAATGGTCAGATGGTCTACGAACGGAACTAGCTGCCCTCAAGGAGCAATACTACGAGATGGATGCAGAAGACCAAGAGCTTGGTACGTACACATGTTCTCAGAAATTTTTGATGAGTATTTATAGACCAAGCTTTCGGAGCCTATCAGCTTTTGCATCTGATGGTAATTTTCAGTCTCTTTGCTTGATTACTGTGCACGTCGGTTGAGTGAAAAGAAGCCGCGTCGACAGATTGAGCGAGAGCTGATAGCACTTGGAGCTGCCATTGAGCCAACTGAGAAACGGAAGAATAGACCGTAAGTCAAGTTAATAAATTACATATCATCGAGGAACTCTACCAATATGTGCTGTGGCTTTTTAAGATCGAAGCCCAGAAGCGCAAGTGCAAGTGGCAGCGAACCCGATGATGCTCTGGAGCCTAGAGGTTTGTCTTCAAGCGCCAGCAACAAATTGGAAAGAGTTCCTGGTGAAGATAGTGACGCTGATCTGGATCTTGAAGATGAAGCGGTATGCGTATGGTTCGAAAAAGATAATTAATTAGCATCGCTCTCATTGCGGTATAAGTCATACTTTAGCATCATCTTGATGAAGATAAGGAACCAAGCGTTGAAACGAGAGTTCAGTCTGGCGTTGATTTCGAAGGAGAAAGAAGCCATTCACCCAGTAAAAGTTCGGCTAAAGAAGCAAATGCTAAAGAAGCTGATGAAAATGCTGTTTCTTCAGGAAATACCCAGGATCATACGGTAAATTTGTAAACGATTTCTTGGCGCCTTATTCATTTATTGAAATGGAAAAGCAGAAATTGTGGGGGTGTTGGTAATGCGCAAGTGCCATCAAAAAGGCAATGCAAGTGCGCCTTGTAAAATCGGCTGTAAAGTTTTCTAATTTTTCAGAGCCGGATCAAAAAGAGGCGTGTGATTACTAGCTCTGATGAAGAAGATAATGTAGAAGAAGCGGTGGATAAGGAAGATAAGCAGGACGACGAAACTACTTCTGAATTGCCCATCGTGACAAAGCCAAAAAGAAGTCGGCTCGTTTTGAGTGATTCGGATGAGGATTGAATTCGAATATTGTTATGGACTACAGAGTCTGAAATTTTTTTGTGTACAGTATTCATTAACACTATTCACTAAGGTTGCTCATGGTTGTAATTAAGGGATTCTTAGATTTTTGATACGACTGGCTTTGTTGNGATAAGGAAGACAAGCAAGACGACGAAGCTACTTCTGACTTGCCCATTGTGACAAAGCCAAAAAGGAGTCGGCTCGTTTTGAGTGATTCGGATGAGGATTGAATTCGAATATTGTTATGGATAACAGAGTTTGAAATTTTCTTTGTGTACAGTATTCATTAACACTATTCACTAAGGTTGCTCATGGTTGTAATTAAGGGATTCTTAGATTTTTGATACGACTGGCTTTGTTGATTACCTGTACATTTTTTCGGAATTTGTACTTAGTAGTGTATTTATTTATAAATTTTTAGGTTGATACCATCAAATAGAGAGGAATACAAGAATAAATTGTTCATAACTACTGTTTTTCTGTTTTCTGAGTTCATTGTATCTCTAGTATCGTGTATGCCCTACCGTCAACGACTTCTATTTCATATAGCCGTATCTCTAGCGAATAGAAACCTTCATGAAGAACCTTACCAAAAACAAAGCCTCTGTTTCTTGGAACAGTATTTATGTGAAAAATTCAAGCGAGTATTATTGCGTTCTCCTCCAATGTTTTTATTTCCTAGCAAGTTTTGCAATAGAAATGTGTGCAAGTTGCGGTCAAAACGCTTGAAGGTACGCCGAAATTTTGCATTGGTGCCTGCTTTGCTTGTTTCACATTTTTCGTGTTGAGAATCTCCTTGGTCAGGCCTTATTAACTTTCAGACCTCAGGTTTTTTTTCCAAAATTCTCCCTGCTATTCAGTTCGTTTAGGTGCTCGGTAGTTTTGCAGAGGGCCATTTCTTTTTGTGAATAGCTCATTCCTGAACCTAAATTCATTGAAAGAAAGTGTTTTTACTACAATAGACCCTTTACAAACACTTTCATCCAAGGGAACTTATCTTCCCGTGTTTGAGATGCATGCGTAAAGATTTTGCTCTTTTACTTTCATTATCTTTCGTAACCAGATTCATCAAAATTGTCGCTCCTAATCATATTCAAAATGTTTGATATGTATTTATTGTTGTATGCTCTGAGTTAACTTAATTTTTATGGTATTTTGTTCAGTATGGAGGAAATTTTCTTGACATCACCAACTTGTTTTGCTACCGACGAAAGCAACAACATTGCGGTAGGGTTTGTCGATGGTATTGTGCAATTCGCTAAATATGATCTCTCGAAAAAGTCCTTCAAAGTAAGTTTTCTACTGCTTTTGATCTAGTTTTATTCTAAACATTTTTCCAATTGATCTTCTACTTTTGAGGATTATTTCCAATCAATATCACATTTTTTGAACGTTACAGACTGAGTGGAAATTCAAAACGAAAGCAAGTGTTCGAGGGTTGGTGTTCAATCCAGAACTCTCAGAAGTATATGCTGTAACGCGGAATAGAGGATTGTCATGTTTTGATGTGGAGACGGGACGGAGGTATGCGGTCAAAAAGCCTATTTTGTCCATTAATTTTTCCATTTATTTTCACTTCTTTACTATGGACATTGGCAAGCCAACCAAGAGAAAGATATGCAATTTCTCGCGAGGCAGTCCTCATAACTGGCTCAGTACGGGTATATTGGAGAATCGCATGGTTCTTGAACAAATTACACGCTTAAAACGGGAAACGACCGTTTTGTTTTCTTTCTGTGATTCTCAGAGGCATTGACTGTTTGTGATATTGTGACTCATTGAAGTAGAGGGCCTAAAAATGATAATTATACACCTTGAAAGTTTGGCACAACTGATAAGGACGGGCAGAAGATGTCACTGTAAGGTTCGCTTCCTCAAAATGCATTCTACAGAACTTCAGCGGTGTTTCCGTCGTAGACTTTTGCCAATTGAGTGCTCCTTATTGCAAATTTCCACCAAAACGTAGTCTTCTACAAAATTGTCACAGGAAGCGATGTCTCGTTCATGGACATGACGATAAGCCCACTTCTATTTGTCTGCTGCAACCAAACGCCAGTAAATTTCAACAATTCGCTACTGGAGACGAGTCAGGCGAGGTGCATAATTTGGAATAAGTATGTTCTAAAATTCAAGGTTTTCCGATTATTTTGTTTATTATTCAAACTCCAAATGGCATAGCGTATTATGTAACAGGTGCGCACCTGGGATCTTCGAGTAAGTTCTCCGATGATATGCTCATGGAAAGAACAGGAAGCGGTGAGACTTATCGACTAGTTTCTAGCTCTCATTCAAGCGTAGAATTGATTATCACACTCAGCGATTGATGAGTTCTTGTTTTAAAGGACGTAAATGCTCTGAAGCTCGACAGTCGGCATAACTTGTTATCGGCCTCGTCGGATGGCACGCTCGCAGCTTATGAAGTGCGCAAGCGAAAATTACGTATGAAGAGCGAACTGATGCATTCGGAGCTCGTTAGTTTATGTGTTACAGAGAAGTGAGTTTTCATTCTTCTTCATTCCAGATCGTCAGCAAAATATCGGTAAAATCTATTACGTTTGAGCTTAAAATCATCGCTATGTTTGCTTCTGTTTTCCCGTAGCCCTGGACTGTTTCACCAATAAACAACAATAAAACCATCTGCTTTCTCGGTTTACAAAGTGGCTCTGTCAGCTCAAACTTTTTCGCCTTTTTGTAAGCATAACTTCTCTTTTTATCAGGTACGTTTATGCTGGTGGTCGGGATGGTTATCTCGAAGTATTTGTACATGGAGATTATGGCAATATTTTGGAGCGCATTGAATCGGGGTTTGAAATGGTTTGTTGCTTCTTCTACAACTTTTTAACTTTTCCTTCCTTCAATGAGCAGATTTGTGTTTCTCGTTGTCGATCAAGTTTTTAGGGAGTAGACGATGTCGTAGAACTACGAAAGGGCCTCCTGCTGACGTGCAGTGGATCGTCGGACAAGCTAAAGTACATTGTCTTTCTCGCTCCTTTTAGTTCATTTGTATGTTGTGGTTTTGTAGGCTTATAAACGTTATGCCAACAAAGAAATTGGGTACCGCTGGAACACATGGAGACGACGACGGCATCGATCAACTTCTGGTATGATTATTGCCAACGTTTGAATTTCATGGACAGGGCACCCTCGACAATGCACCTAATTGTTTAGGTATCGCCGGACCGTTCGACTTTAATATCGATGTCATCATTTGCAAATTCTATCAAATTCTGGCCTTTGAATAAACTACTGGAAAATGTACCTGTGCTGCGGGTTGTTGATATCAAAAAGCGCAAGCCCGTTGTCAAAGAAGGGTGAGATTGATTAACGAAGAACATTTCTGAAAGTTTCAATTTTCCTTCAATTACCCTTTTATGTTTTTGTTTCCTTCATTTCGGTTGGTTGGTTACTTTTTGCAAGGCATTCCAGACGCTACTATCACATTCAATGAGGATTGTTGAATTCCAAGGCTTATATCTGTTTATATGTTTTCTATTCATCTAGTTTAATTTTATTTGCCCTCGGTGGTACATGTTTAGGTAGAGCCCAATGTACTCATTGTAATTAGCTACTCGTTGCAGGTTTTTTGATGATCTCATGGATAAGACGAAAAAGAAGAGGAGAGCAGAAGAAGATGATGTTATGGAGAATGGAGTTGAGGATGGACCAGATGATGACTCTGATGTCGATGATGAAGATGAGGGTGAAGAGGATGATGAAGAGGAGGGAGAGGAAGAGGACGACGAAGAGGAGGAGGATGACGAAGAGGAGGAAGATGATTCTGAAAACGAGGCATAACTCTTTCCCGGTTTCTTTTGTTGTTACTCTTGCCATTCAGGTTTCGGTGTTACTTTTTTGGTTGTGCATGCATGAATTTTGGAAAGCTTTATTTNTTTATTTTTGTTACGCGTTCAGAGGTTTTACATAGTGCGGTAACATTTTTAATGAACCTCATCATTGTGACGGCTTTTGTATATATTGATTGCAGTGTTTCTCACAATACCTCTGATTCAGACCGTCTACTTGAACTAGCTTTAGTTCGATGTATTTGGTCCACTTGATCCTCTCACTTAGGTCAAATGCTCAGGTGTAATTTCTGTTCAACCGAACGGAGAGAACAATACAAGTGCCCCCGATGTGGTGCCACTTACTGCTCATTAAGGTCAGCCTGCCTCAGACTTTCAGAGAAAATTTTACCATTTTCCTACCACTGTTTGCGATCAGATGGACTTTCTTTCCCCATTCTACTATCGTTTCATGTTGCAGAGGTGGCTCTGGATGTTCATAAACGGAAATGCGATTTGTAGCTTGTTTTCCAGGTGTTACAAATGCCAGGAACATTCCAAATGCTCGGAAGATTTCTACAAACAATGCGTCAAAGAAGAATTGGAAGGTCGTCACTTCAAAGGAAATGGAAAAGGACAGGACACGTTTGAAGAGCGCATGCAGAAGTATCTGGATGGTGAATTGGATGAGATGCCAGGTAAATGTCATTTTCCATGCGTATGCCCTACTTGCTGCTAATTTTCCACATCTAGGCGCGGAAGGGAAAGGATCCTCAGCTGACGAAGCTGATCCGCTCGATTCTGATGATGAAGAGCCTGGTGTGAGTGGTTTTCAACCAAAAGCCGACCAATATTTGGAAAAAGTTGTCACCGACACGGTTGACGATTACCTTCTCGATGAGGACGAAATTGACAGAAGGTTACTGGTAAGGCAGCTGTTCATTTTCGTCGGTTCGTCATTCTGAATACTAATTATCAACTTATTCTAGGGATTGGGCATTGGAGGAGAAGTGGAACAATTGATGGGAGTTTTGAGCGATGAAGAACGTGCTGCTTTCGCCCAGCTAGCCGAACAAATTCATATCGATACAAGCGGGTTATCTGAGAGTTGTTTCAAGAAAAAATGACGTTTTCAGTTTTTTCCTCACTTTCAATAAATCATAACGGCAATGTTTCTGTGAGAATTCGCGGTCGAATCCGTTGCCTATTACTCTTTTCGTGCACCTCTGTATTTTCCTAGTGATCGGTTATTATACGATTTTTCGACTAGATCTGGCCAAGAATGCTACGATTAGCATCAATTTCACGTCTTTTCTCTCGTCGGTTAGCAACAGTCGCGGAAGTCGTTGACGAAACTGCACAGAAACAAGTTAGTTTTCTTTTTCTTGGTTTTTATCAGTAGGAGGGATTTTGCATTGAGATTCATCGCGCTGCAATTAAAGTAACCGAATGACCGTTAAGGTTTGCTCTTCGATTGCTTCTGAAGTTTCTGATCCACATAATCGGCTTTTTGCTGTCGTGTATGTGAATGGACGGCAATGGAAAGTTAGTCAAAATGATCTAATCGCCCTCACAGGGAGTCTACCGATAGCTATTGGCGACAAGATTAAGCTTGAAAAGGTACGTTTCGTGCCCAGTATACTATAGTTTGGTGTAGGATTATGGTTAAGAATGTTCATTGCAGTGGTCGTTAGTTGTCTAACGACAACCTGTTGAGCTCATTTTGAATGTAAGAAGATAGTGTATACACTTATGACTCTGTAACATTCCCTAACCCTGTTAATTTTCTGGAGGAAAGCTTTTTTTAGCAAATAACTCAGACACGTTTTTGCATCGATCCTCTCACTCTTTTGTTCCGTTCACTGAGGTAAAGGCAAAAACTTGACCTGTTCGTAATCCAACTCTATAATGAAAGCGGTTCTT
>UZAF01022127.1:0-10485 GCA_900617895.1 Haemonchus placei
ATTTTCGAATTTAGCCACGTTTCTGTTATGGCCAGGACGTCACAGTCCAGTGCTGCAATGATGTACTGGAGAAAAGGAGCGTTCCTTTGTAGAGATCTGATGTTACACAAAAAGCAACGTAACCCATTATCTGAATACCGAGGAGGAATTACAGGTTTACCGACTGGTTCACAGAATTTAAAGAGGCAACATTAGCAACAGAAGTATTAGAACCGACAGGATCAGAAGAAATTACGGTTGATTGTGCTGGGGCAGTGTCCCCTGAAGCATGACCAACGTTAACAACCGTATCAGACATAATCTCAACATTGTTCTGGATAGAAGTATTTTGAACATTCACTAGATGGGGATTAGCGACATTGGAACTAGATTTCTTAAGCTTCCTTAGCTCTCTTAGACGTATTCTTTCTGAGAGAGGCAAGGACGCGCGTATGAATATTCCCCGAATGAAAAAATTCTTCAATAAATGAGCACGTGATAAAATTTGTCTCTGAAAATAAGAGCTTGGTAGAACGACTTTAACTAAAGGCGGATAGTTGGGATTGGACTTTCCCATACGATAGAAGGTAATGGGCGCACATTCGATATCAAGAAGTTGAAAAATTTTCCTGATGCGATCGAACAAGTATGAGACTCTTTGGGTACAATCAGAAGCATTATCTTCAGCTAGGCCAAGAATGATAATCGATCGGGACATTTCATGATCAGCACAACAATCAGATTTGAGCTTAGATTCATGAGAACGCAAAGCACTCGGTAAAACATCAGAATTATTACTAGCGGACAAAGCTTTCTTAAGAGTTCCTATCTCATCTCTTAAACGGGCATTCTCTGCTACTTCCGCCTCCAATCTCTCTTCAAGCAACTGGTTCCTATGCTTTAGTTCTTCTGTTTCGCTAGCCTTATCCAGCAAGTGTCCTATGATAGTCTTGAGATGTGGCGGCAAACCGCCTGAACTGGAAATTACTCAGACAGAAACATTGTTTTTTCAGGGATACAAGCCACATTTAGCCTACTACCGTCAAAGCGAGCCAGAGGTCTATCTAGAAGAGAAGTAAGTGTACAAATTCTGTGAATTTTGCATAGTTAATAGCAAACAAGTAGCATCTACAGTAAGCATCAATCGCTGTGCCTACGAAAACTCATACAGAGGGGCAACTTCAGCGTGCACAGCGTCGGCTACATCCGTGTTGCGGAGTTTTCTCTTGTTCATCTTACCTCATCCAACCCACCCAAGAAAGGGACTAGTTGGATTTGTCGCATCTGTGCTGGTACCCTAGGTAAACAGTGTTCGGGAAAAAACTTTGCAGCCGGCCATTTTGAAGGGTAAAGCTACTGCGTCGCAGGATTTCTAATGTGGACTGTAAGACTCAGGTCTCTGAAAGTCTTCAGGGAGGGTCCCAGAAATAGTTCAAGTATTCAGCAGCAGTATTTGTCACATAGTTTTGGCTGTACACGGATGGCTTTTTGTTTTTATTTGCAAGCCGCTTTATTTGGTCATTTGGAAGGATTTGGAACTTAGTCCAGTTATACACAAAATTGGTTCATTGCCAAGTAGTGATTGTCTGAGCTCGTCTGAAAACAATATAAAATTTCTCTCATAGGATTGGGCACTTATTAGCGCAGGTTTTTTAAATGCGCCAATAGTTTTGGATGCAGTTTGAGTGTATGGCGCATACCAGATGATTTGTTGCTTTTTGTTTTGATTCTCAATTTGTAAAGTAGTTTTTTCTCCATTTCAGTCATCCTCTTCTAAAGCGACATGTGATCGAGGTCAAGCGAAAAGAGGCGTTGGCACGTGCTCGATGCTTCTTCAATCCAATCACTTGTTAGATGCGTCGTCATTGTGGGACAGGACAGGGAATCTCGGTAGTCTTCACAGTCCTCCTCTGTTCCACCATATCACACCCACACACACTCGGATCTCGAATCATTTATGGTTAATATGCTTCAAAAGTTATGAAATAAATAACATTTTGTTTTTTTCGTTGAACAGTTTCGAGGTGTGAAGTCGCAGTGTTACTTCAGTACTATACGTATGATTTATTCACATCCAAAAGGGGTTGAACTGTGGTGCCCTTGTCGATTCACAATTCTCACACTTTATCGATGAATAGTTCACGCGATGGGGGTTCAATAGCTGAAATAGATACCATGTTCTGGGCGAAGGGTGACGGGTGTTCCGGGTGTATCTCCAGCAACTCGGTTCTTAACCTTTGTGTTTACTAACCTGGTGGTACACTATGCTTCGAGGTCAACAAAAAACTTGAGAATAACCCTGTTGAGAAAGTAAGCGAGCGCTCAACAGCCTTTCCTTATTTACTCTCTTCATCTTTACGTTTGCGAAGCCAGTCTGCATAGTAAGTCAGATGAATAGTACCTCAAAATATCCTTCGGGTTGTAGTTTCATGTTTCCATAGAGACGTTCGTTCTTTACCAGAGTAGTTATTTATTGGAGCAGTTGCTCCTTTTTAGAAGTAAATAAAACATTAAATGGGGGATACTTACAGTAGTTGACCAAAAGGGCGGAGTTTGCCGACATCAAAGTTCGCTGCTTCGTTCAGGGCTACGAAGTATCGATTCGTGATATTTATTCGACATACACGGCCCGAGGATCTGAAGATCGATTGAGACTCGAGGATATTTACATAATGAAAATAGCAGGGAAAATGGGTGTGGATAAAGCTTTCTAGCTTACGTTCCCAAAAGATCGAGTCTAACCACTGGCAAAAAGTAGATTTTTTTATGACCTAAGGAATTTCCCTGAGCTTTTGTTCTTCAGCAACTGCCCTCAGTTCTGCCCAGTTTGTAATAGGTAACTGATACTCCAGCCAATGTTTTTCATCTTATAGCACACATGGATTGCATAACTAGAGTTCCCCCACTTTTACTTCAATGGACCTAGAAATTTTCGTTCTGCTCGAAGCATTCAAGGGCAGATGTGGATTTCTTAGATGTGGCTTGAGTTGATACGAAGTTGTTGTATTCGTTGTAAGGTTATAGGGAATTAGGTAATGGACGATCTTGAAGGGCCTGTTATGTTTCACTTCTTTTGATTTCGAAGTTGAATAAAGACGAAGGAAGAAAACCTTGAACACTGGCTAGTGCTCTAGGTGTTCCATTGTTTAGCCTCCAATTTGTGAAAATCTTGTCGGGCTCCACGACGTAGAAGTCGTGCTGGTCAGTAGTAGAGGAAAACTAATCGTAAATAGCCAGGCAACGAGTCTAGGAATATCTTTATTTTTTTTCACTCACTCGAAATTTAATACCCTGGTCTGAACAAAAACTATTAATGAATACCACGAAATTCTGGATGTAGGCTAAGCAGCGAACTTTGCTCTAAAGGTACTTTGAAGTTGAAGCCCAAACCAATCCCCTCCTTACAATTACAATCTTCCCTGTCTACAACGTGCATCAATGCTCACTGATGCAGACTCAGAATTTTCGTTCAAATTTTGCAAACCAGGTGCATACACCAAATCGTCACTGAAGACTTCCCCATAGATGTAGATCACTCATCTTAGGAATCGAAAAAGATGAGTGATTGAAGGGCCGGGTGATTGAAGTGATTGAAAAAAGAGAAAAGATTGAAAGCCTGCAGGGCTGATATGGAAATTAGGAGATTTTCTGTATCACATATTCCTGATACGGTAACCAAGTATTTTAGGAGATCGAAAAATGATTAAAGAGCTGCACAATCTTGAAAAAATATGATGAAGTAGCATACGGAAAACATCAATATCAACCACTGAAAAAGCTCTACAGGCCGGCTTTGCTCTCGTGAAAATGAACAGAGGGTTCAAAAAAGGCTTCAAACGCCCCAGCTTCTTGAGCGTAGTTTTCGAGTGCCTTTCTATCTTTGTGGGGTACGTAGTCAAAGAATAAACGGAATGTCAACATACTCGTGATTCCGTCACCCTGAAGTGTTGATAGCTGGACGTTTCCCAAGTTTTAACTGACCAGTCGCGAATTAGAGGGCTCGGCTTTCATGAGAAATGAAATAGAGCTAGAAACTCTTCCTTCCGTCCTGCGTCGATTGTGACACTGACTCTGATGACAGCTCAAGTTGACAAGCGATTTTTTCTTCAACTCCGTGGGGCATTGGGTACAACGCGTGAGTCGCTGCAGCTTGTCCCAGACAAGTAGGAGCACAGTTACCGCTAATTGTAGAGTTACGGTCAGAGCTATGGGAAGACTCCAGAAGGACGGATGAGACCGGGATTAGCAAAACTACCTCCAAGCTACCTCCTACCAGTTTTCGCAATGTTTTTCCGAAGCGACCCTTTAGTACCGCTGCAGATCCGAACTTCGAAGGATTACTGCTTTCTTCACTACGCCTGAAGGGTGCTGGCTTCTTCGTGGACAGTAATTCGAGAAATTGTCGGCTCTCGGATTTTTTTCTGGGACGCCCCCAATCCTTTTTTATAGTTCGCATTTCTTCAAATTTGTTTTTCAGTTTTGCATGTGGCTCATTTTTGCATTGTAGCTGTAAATGAATAATGAATAGGTGAAAATGTAGTTGGGGGAGGGGGAGGGGGGAAGTACACCTTTGATTTCTGTCACCAATCGCTAGATACTGAGAAGGGGGACTAGTTCACTTTTTAAGCTTAGTGTCATCCTTAGCCGGAGGGATATAGATTTTAAATCGAGTTCCAGGAGGAAAGGAGATTCAGAGTGGATGAAAGAAAGCTCGGATGGCACCAACAGTTGAACTCTGAGTTGTCTGTCCCCGGTACTTCACTATTAAGTGTTAAGTAGTGAGCTATATAATTCCCTGGAATATTCTTAAGACTGCTTGCAAAATCTGTCACCCCTCCCTCTCTGCGCTCTAGCGCTTATTGTTAGAACCGTCGAGTGCCTCAGCCTCTCGATACATTTTTACTGGGAAGTAGATAAATAAACTCACAATCAGTTAATGTAGCATTAACGTTTGTGGCTAATTCAGATTCCTGCAGTTGAAACAATTACATGGAATCAACCCATTTCTCACTGAGTTTCAATCATTTTGTAGTTCCTCCGAGTGTTTGCATCGCAATCGTAGATCAAGATCAGAATCGTTCAATTTTTCCGATAATGTATTGTCAGGATGCCTTGTGCCATGGCGTCGTGGATATTGATCGTTTTATTCCTTCCTACACAAAAAATGCCTCTCTGATTTTTTCTATTTTCTATGTTCTTCTTTCAAATGAACCCTTTTTTTCGTAAAATGCATTCGTAAAATGCAAATATCCTATCTGGGCTCTTTCTGTAGTGAGACCTAGGATCTCACATGCGAGAATTCCATTTTGAGGGCTGGTACATGGATTCGATTTTCTTGAGCTCCCCCCTTCAGAAAAAATTCGTCGCAAAACCATCCCATCAGCGTTAGCGGTTATTTATGTATGCATAGAGGACAAATGGAGCATAGTCGTCTCTTTTCTGATGGGGTCGCTTTTCGGAACGCCAAAACCTTTTAACTGGCAGCTGGAGCTCTTTGAATTTGGAATGAGTCAAGACAAAACTGCTAGTAGGATTCGTTTGAGAGTATAAGGAAAAATGCAACTAACAATTTCTGAATGTTAAGTTTTCTCAAGCTCCACACATTCAAGGATTTACCAATATATAATGAAGGGCTACCTTAAGCAGTGGTTACTCCCTGTTCCGTTGCTCTCAGTCTTTTGAGTGGGCTCCTAAGATCTATAAAACTAGCAAAAATCTTCGGTATCTGTTCACCTCTAGTTCTACTGATCTCGATTTTCTCGAGTTGGGGCAAGAAACGCCCCTATTCGTCCGTGTCGCGAGCCAGAGTAACCCAGTGGGACCTTCTCCCTCGAGGAAATGCATTTTCTTTGTTCAAATCTTCCATGAAGAAGTCTGTTAATTGCGCTGGTCAATTTTTCTTTTTCTCCTTGGCTCCGACGCCGTTAAACCGCATTCCACTCGGAGACCACTGAGAACGAACCTTTTTCTCATGTTGTCCGGTGGTACATCACAGTAGTTAACTACCCGGTTAATTTCGCCATTGTCTTCAAGTAGAAGCACGATCTTTGCATATTCCCAAGTAATTTTCTCATCGGATCCTTCGTTCAGCTTTTACTTAGGGAAAATCATACTACAGATCAGGGTGAATACGATTGTGTAACAAAGTAAGCCGTCAGGAATATCGGAAATCTCGTGCTCCTCTGTCGAGTCTGACAGTACTCCTTACAGATGCGATGTTGAACAGCGTCGGCTAGCTTTGCAGTTCGATCCCCGAACCCGCTAGGAATCCAATAGGTCGCGTCTCGCAATTCCCTCAGGTTTGTTACATTTCTTCTAGCGATTTCAGCTGTCTATATGGCCTATTAAAAATACTTTTGCAAAATGATACTCTCTCAGTAGCTACATAGCATATGGATAATGTACACTTGTAATGGTAGCCTGTATTCCGGTTTACGGCTGATGCTCCATATGTTGTTTCCGGGGCTTCTTTTTGATATCGGTGGGTCATTGGTACAATCAGGTTTTTTCGCTAAGTTCGTTTCGAGCGGTGCGACCCCTCGCTCACAAAGGAAGCCCCGATTACGGGAGCACAACAGAGTCAAACTGCAAATATTATTATATCATATAAATCTATCAAAATCATTATTATGATATTAATCCGGCAATTCAGTGGTTGGGAGGTGGAAACTACGCAGATGTTTCAATCATGGGAGCTTCTCCTTGCGGATGGTTCATTTGTAGAGACTTGCAAATGTGGCGAGTTAGGAGTGAAACTTGGACGGGGCTCGAACCCGCGCCCCTATAACGTTTTTCGTTCGAGTGTGAACAGCTGGACATGGCTTACATGGCCTACCTATATGAAATTGAACGTCTGAATAATTTCAAAATTTTGGCGATTTGCTTACTGACCTATCTTTGCATAAATGGTACGTCAGGTCTTTTTTCAAGCATTTTGGAGTGCCTAGTTTCGGCTTCTTTACTATCNGCTGCTTTTTCGATGTCTTTTTCGAAGTGTGAACAGACGACAGCGTTCCCATTCCCTCATTACAACTAATGACGGACACTAGTGAAGGGAAGTATAGCGTGTGTGCGTGCGCCCACTCTTTTCGGCAACCACCACGGAGGCGACGATGCCATGAGTCACATCGTAATTTGCCGGAGAAACGATCCCATTAGTGTGTCAGATGTCCGCTGATTGTCCGGAACTTACTACGTTGTTCAGAGCTTCAAAAAACGAACATCTGAACATTCAGAGAGAAAAGAAACGATTATTTGACGTGACATGAAGATCGAGCGCATCTTTCGAAAGTATATCGGAAAGTCTTGGTTGCAATTAGCAGAGTTGAGAGCTTGTATGGGTGAGTGGGGTTTGAATAGGAAGGAAGCCTGTGTCATTCGGAATCTTCCTAACCTGAAGGGCATAACCCAGACACTACGTTGAAGACCCTAGAGTGCACAGTGACGGGTAAAGTCTTTTGACGTTTATCAAACTCGTTTCAGGAATGCGCCCCGCATTCGACTTCTATTCAGAATAATTGTGCTTTCCGAATGGGTACATGAATCTTATGGCAGTGACGTACGGTAGCCGACCGATATGATATACAAATCTGCGCTTTCATCCTCCTGAATGAGTGTGGCATAAACGAGCTGACCCTTGATGGATGGAACACTTGATTGTATTGAGCGGATATTGATCCTGGATTCGATCCCCGGACAGTGACTATGCGTTAAGGCGCCACTTGGCACTGCACCACTTCCAACAAGTGACCTCTAGTCTGAACTGAATGACATGCACATGCTATTTTGCGTTTCTAGTAGTTAATTTCTGGCTGATTTTCGGTTGCTCAGAACTGATTTCTGCTTGGTCGAGGAGGCTGACCCTTTGCTGGCTGGGGAAATTGCAAAACTTCACTGCCTTTGGCTCTCGTGTGATTATCTCTGGATTACGATGGATAAGATTCTTGCTTATTTCACGGAATGCGTCGATATTTACAAGTTTTATTATTCAAGCAAACAACTCTTCAACTATGCACAGCATTCATCAATATGGTCATAGTAAATGTAATAATAAATAATTAATTTCCAACAAACAAAAGCGGCGGCGATCGCAGCACCAGTCTGATATTACCGTCTCTAGTTAAGTATTTTTTTTTGTAAAAATAGCAGCAACGGTATATGCGGAACGATATCGACGGGCTATCGCTTAACTTTCACCGTCTAATCGAATGACCGGCGATAACAAATTGAGAGGTAGGACACCATCTCTACATCGACTTCAGATGACAACGGCTAGTGGACGACGTCAAATGAAGGAATATCTAGCGGGCCAGAATACAAAACATACAGAATTTGGCAAAAAATAGGAAGCGCGAGCCAAGAATAATGACCCATCAATAAATCAGTACCTCAATAGCAGCAGTGATAAAGAGCAAATGGATGAAATCAACGTAGTCGATACGGTGGGGGATCCGGATCCAGGATGGTCGTCGTCATACGCTTCTTCAGATTCCAACGTTTCTCTGTGTTTCTGTGCCCTCCCGTTACTCCGTAAGGTCGCCTCTTCCGTCTGCCTACGTCTCTCGTCGGCGCGCGCTCTTTCTCGTCTAAATTAATAAAAGGTGAAATATTTATCTTTTTACCGCAAGAACTTTCCGGAAGACTGTTGGATTTTTTCGAAAAAATTAAGAGGTTTCCATGGATGAAGAATTAGACGACGAGAGTGCATGTCGTCCTCTACGTGCCTAACCTTTTGACTGGTCGGTTCAGAGACTTCTTAAGAATGGAAAGGGTCAATTAGCGAAGTAAAACATGATTTTTTCTTTCTGAGAAACGTTTGGAGCTCTTGGTGAAGAGTGTACAAACATCATAGGCATAAAGTCAATTCCTCCCATGTGTCCAATTTAATCAATGTTTGTTATCAAGAAAAAGTTGAAAGAAGCCTTCGATCGGGTTTCAAGTGCAAAAAGCCTCAACAATAACTGAGTACAAATATGTATAACGCTAATTTAGGTCTAAAGAATGGTAGATGTCGAGAGCATCGTTCATTTCTCAAATGCTACATTCCATCCGTTAGAAGTTAGCAAGACCAGATATCATGAGGTTATGGAGATGGGTCTAGCCGGTGAGTTTTTTGATCATCACTGTCATCTGAACTTGGTTTATTTCGATTTTTCGGAAGGCCTGGGAGCACTAGTGATAGAACTTCCTACCCTGACTTTTATACATCGAAAGATCTTCAGAAAGAATGACTTGAGGGTATCGTCGGTGGGGTTGAACCGTCAAAATGGTTACTTATTGCTCCGTTGTTGATATTCTGTTATTGTTGCTGTTGTTTCTGTTGCCACATTGTTCACATTTGAAGTGAAATCCATAAGTGAATATAGCGGTGCTTGAGACAGTAAGAGGACCTATTCTCTAGAAGTTTTCTGAAGTAAATACCAAGTGACCAACCTTTCCATGCGATTTCTTTCTCGCTCTTTTCGCATTTGTTCCTCTCGTTCCTCGGAGTCCTCTTCTTCTTCTTCATCTTTGCTCATCTCAGCCTCCTCGTCGGCCAACAGTTGCTGCAACCGTTCATCTTCCTCTCTCATCTCCTCATTCAGTCTTCTTCTTGTTTCATCAAAACTCATCCCAAGTTTGATATTGTCTTCAGTTGGAAGAGGGAATTCCTGGAAAAATCGATTTAGAGAGGTTTTCTTCGAAAGCTGTGAACATTCTTTCAAAGGGATCCCTTTCTTGCCCATGGTATCAGCCGAAATTAATACACAACCAGGGACCCAATTTCCGTATACATCAATTGCTTTTTTGTGTTTTTCTGGTGGCAGAAGAAGGCCATCAATCTTCCGATCAGGGCAGCCAACGACAGCACCCACATGTCTATTTCCATTACAATCATCATAGATTCTAGTATCTACCATCAAGGTTCCTCCCCCCTATACATCTGGAATATTTTTTGAAGAAGAATTTGACGTTCGATGTCAATGAAAATCATCTGAAAGAGGAATTAGAGCAGCTCTCCTTGGAGACCGCGATCCTTTTTTTACCAGCGTGGTGGAGTGGGTTTTGAAGGCTTTGGCATTTAATTCACGACTTGGGCTGAGACTGGTATGTAGAGTTTTGTGAGTATCACTGCACTAAAGGTTTAGAAGAGTTCCAAACTTCGAACCTCCAAGACTAACACGGTAGCAAGTTTTCTTCCGTGTAGGAAGCTCTGCGAGGAAAATCTACAGAAGGACAGAAGGAATGGGAGAAGAGAGCGGAAGAGGGGAGCGACGCGGTTTTGTTCAAAAATTGAAGAATTTCACTGGTCGTGCTGAGAATTATCAAAAACTTATTTTCAAAAATTGAACTCAAACCCAAAGTTAAGAAGTTTCCCGACCTGTTCAATATCGTTTGCGATTTGATTAGCAGTTGTGATAGTAGTTGACGGGGTGGTGGATAAAGTTGTTGTGGTTGTTGTTGTGGTCCTTGCCATAGTCTTCGGTATCTTCTGTGGTGTCGGCTTCTTGTGGTGTACGACTTTCC
>UZAF01022134.1:0-10470 GCA_900617895.1 Haemonchus placei
GATAAAGGTCTATGATGAAAATCAGCTCATGCGGCTCCGTATCTCATGACTAGAGCCCCTAGCGCTCGCGAGAGCGTGCGTAGCCGCCTGGTTTTCCATAACGCA
This sequence comes from Haemonchus placei, assembly GCA_900617895.1. Classification (NCBI taxonomy): domain Eukaryota; kingdom Metazoa; phylum Nematoda; class Chromadorea; order Rhabditida; family Trichostrongylidae; genus Haemonchus; species Haemonchus placei. The sequence continues at coordinate 106 of UZAF01022134.1, forward strand.
GGTGTTTTGCCGCTCCAGGGTCGGATTACTGTATCGCAAGGTACTCGGACTGCGAGATTCTATCCACGGAAATATTAGGGCGCTTTCTGCACTGTGTCTACTTCGTGTAATCGAACCAACTGAATGACCTCCAATATAGGTAGGTTTTGGGGAAATTAAACGTCATCGATCTGAACTGGCAAACGGAACCATTGCCATAGACACTCTTTCTTCGTTGTAGGAAGTATACTGTGAATGTGAAGAGGTGGCGCAGGTAGTGGTCAACCAACATTGTGATATTTCATTATAAACCCAGGAATGACTGCCTGGTAAGTATGCAAAGCCGGGAACTGGAAAATACTGCTATCATCTTCTTGTTATCCGAGCATTTTCTTCCTTCACTTGACGGGACGGATGACAGTCCCATCAGCTGAACGTTTGAACCATTAATCCGTTCGGCTAGTGAATAATTGTTAGTGTTTGTAGTGACCACTGTTACTTCCACAGAGGCTATTGCTACCGATTTCCACTCTGTTGTGTCAGCCTAGCTTGGTGGACGACAATTCTTACTTTACGAAGTTAAAAGCAATGCAGTTCCATTGCGAGCAAGTTCCAGTATTCACCGACAAAGCTATTGTCGGGAAGATGACATAAGGTACAACTTCGATATCGGGAATCTACTGCAGAATGACACACAGCCGCAAAAAAACCGACATGTTGTGATTCACGCCCACGGTGACCGTTGCTCACCTCAGAATATTATTAGCACTATTTATTGTTAGTTTATTCCGTTTGGTTCAGTCGAGAATACGATAGGAGCGACACACCAGTGTGGTCAAAATAACAGAAATAACGTCGCGCTCCACTTCAGAACTGCTGTTCTGAGAGATTTACTATAATACGCCTCAACATCAGCTCAGAAGACGGGGTTGAAGCTCATTGTGGCAAATTTCTTATAAGAACTGAGGTCCTGAAGGGCCAAGGATATCTACTCAGTTATCCTCGCTCTCCTCATGTGAGATCCGTTTCTGGTAAATACAATCAACCCTCGAACCTGGCAAATGACGCGGCGAACTGACGGCCATAACGCAAAGGATGTCGATGACGGAATGAAAAAGTTGCTCGTTGCACACTCTAGAGGGACCCGATGTTCCCCTACTCGACTGTTCACCTGTTACCATACTTCAATTCTACTGCACATCCCTGCTCTACCGACTTCGGGTGGTGGTAGAACGACTTTGATTGCTTCACAGCTAATAGGCGGTTGTCATGGGGCGCGCTCGATTCGCTCTGTCGGAAAGCGATAGTATCGCAGCGCGACGCGGCCTCGCCGCCAGCTGCTTGGTGATCGATCGGCGATCGAGGGACGGCCTCGTTTAAACTCAAACCTCATCGCTTCGGAGCTTCCACTGCAGGTCTGCTTTGACTAGTTCTGTTTTCTCTCACCTCAAGTGTTCAAAATGTTCTGAAAATAAGTCCAAAGGTTTTTACAGACTTCATTGGCCGTTTGGTTTCCTTCAACTTTTTTTGAAACGTTCTTTTTCTGTAAGATTGGAACCATACAGTGTGCTGCAGAATACCACTGAATTAACATCGGCATATCACTAGACCAGTTTCCTTGCACAAAAAAGTAGGGGTCTGATTAGGAATGAAAAATAATGAAAAAGTCAAGATATTTTCCCCAATCTTCTTCAGTTAATATCTTTTTGTATGCTGAATTAGTTTGATGATTGAATCGAACCTGAAGGTACTTTTAGTATGAAAAGTATGAAGTCAATTCTGACTGACTTGGTTTGTTTGCTTGGAAGTGTTCAGGTAACAGGAAAGGGTCAAGGTAATCATGTCGACGCATACTTTTTATGCAAGTTTAGCTTTAACTAGCTTCCAGAGCTTTTACCCAATGCTTGTAGAGCCTATATACAGGGCTTTTACTATCCCCTCTCGAAGATCGAATCGAACCTGAAATATGGTGAGTGATTGAAGAACATTTCATGATTTTGCTGTCAAGTACAGGGAATGTAGTCCGTGCAGCTCCGCATCGGCTCGCCATATTGCTGGAGGTTTATGGCAAATACTCATTCTATGTACGCCGCGGAGTAGTTTTTTCGTAATTTTTTCTCGTTGTGGGTAACGGAATTCAGTCTTAAAGTAGAAGGGCTTTTTGAAACTCAGAACTTTTAAAATGTAACACTTTTATGCATTTTTTGCACCGAGTTTTTGGTGTATTTGAAATCGCCATTACTTCCCCTTTTTGATATTGAACCCTTTTTTTTTGTTTTCTCACTTTTTATACTTTAAAGTCTGTCTATGAATAGCTTTTATCGTGAAAGTTCTGTGGAATCGTGAAACATCCAGTATATTGAATAGTTTCCTCTCTATAAATCTATTGCTTCCTTCTGATCTTTCTCTCTTTTGCGTTTGATTTTCCTCATCACTTTGCGGATAATGTGGAATCTCGAATGAGTTTACAGCCAACAGTTACCAACCCTTTTATCAACTCTTTTATGCTTTTGATTTTATCGCTGACGAACTGCCTGATCCACCTATTAGAGTGAGTGCCTCTGTTACGTTCTTCTTTTTCTCAATCCTAGCCACAGTCGTTGGTTACTTGTTACCCTACAGATCTGTTTCAAGGTGATATGTTTGTCCTATCCATGTCTTTTTTCGTCTCAGCATTATAATTTGTTGAATCGCTCGTTATCAATAAAGTAAAGTAGCGAACAGATCAGTACTACATATTTCAATTTCAGGGATTCTTTAAAATGGCCAATGTGTTTGTGGACGACCCGCATGCACTGCGAGCCTGCTTTCTTTACGAATTCCTTCAAGGTCATACAGCAGCCAATGCTCACCGCAATATATGTCGCGTGATAGGCAAGGATAACCTTCAGTACGATGTAGTGAAGTTCTGGTTTCGTCGCTTCAAGAAAGGCGACTTCGATCTCGAGAACAAGACCAGGTCACGTCGTACTCGCACATACGTGGACGTGGAAGTGGACGATAATATAGGCCAGCAATTGGCAGAGAAGCACATAGCAAAAGGACTTGATCAATCATCGACCATTGATCTTACTGAAATCGTTGCACACAAGAGTCTCAAAAGCGGAGTAACTTTGAGTTGTGGTCCCCTATTTCCCAACAAATCGTCAGAGACAGAGGAGGTGAAGAGTGATGAAAAGGACGCCGCTATTAAAAGGGCGCTAGCATCGGGTAGGTGACATATTTCACGGATTTGCATTTGGATGTATCATCATTGAAGTTCAAAAAAGAAAGATTTTCTCCCATGAAGTATTGATTAGTTTCAGGACCTGTAAAATATGAAGTGAATGACAGCATCAGCGCCGAATATCTGTTACATTTGCCTACCTCAGATCCTGCAAAGCCGACAGCCTTAGCAGAAACATCTGAATCATGTTTAGGTACTGAACCCGAAACGTCTACATTTTCTGCCATTTATGGGCTTAGAACGTCGTCAGGGTAGTTTCAATAACTGCAAACTCTTTAATTCAGTGTAGACTATGTTTTCTCACTGAGAATGTCGTGTAGTGAACGTTTCCTTTAGGATGTCTTGTTCATTTAATGAGTTTATCTTTATATAACCATGCATTTGTATTTCGGTGTTTTCTTTACAACGTAATTTTCAGGAGGATTCGCAATGGATATACCTTCAACAGAAGAGACAGTGGTATCAAGTAAGCTATGTATTGAGTGTACTTCATTTTTCTCAAATAAAGTCAAAAAATAAGGTTACATGCTTTGTCATCAGAGCAATTCTCACGTTACGTTATCGGCTAGTTCACAGTTCGACAAGTCAGTGCTTCAGCGGTTGACACCGATGGCGCGCTAAATGCCATTTTTTTAATGGCTGGAGGGATGGATAGTGAAAAGCCGACGACTTCAAAAGAAGAATCTAAACCAACGGCAGGTACGTGTCATTTTTTTATTTCTCTCTTGAGCCAAACCAACATGTTCAGCAGAAGGATCTGTCCGCCGTCACCGTCCTCACTACCATGTAAGCCTTACGGGGGAGCTCTTCCGCGGAGAAGTTCTAGCCAGCAAAAGGGGTATTTATCCCGTTATAAGATACCCCCTTGCAGGTGTGCATATCAGATTGCTTAAATCAACTTCCTCTACAACGCTTTACATTTAATTTTCAGATGGGGAGCATTGTTATGCTTTTGAACAAGTGCGCATCACAAAGCGAGGACAATCAGTTTATCGATGCACGTCATGCAGGAAGAACGGCTCTACCATTAGCATAGCGGTACGTAAAATATTCCTCATGTTCTGCTTTACGCACTGATTGACTCCAATTTAGGTAAAAAATGGATGCGACTTTATCGGAGATCCTACACTTCTCCCGCATGTGTGTACTCCGATAAAAAATGCGCAGGACAAAGTGACACGGATGGTATACCAGGTAAAAGTATGCTACTTTCATTGATGCTTTTAGAAAAGTTATGTTTACGTTTAGTCGTGCCAAGCCATTGCGACAGAACCACAACTAGCGAAGGCAAAACCGAATCAATTGTGGCAGAGTATAGCTCAGTTTATTGACGACAATGCTCCCGATGGTAAGCTGCATCCCATATTAGTGAGAGAAATCATCAAAATAGTATTCAGATGAGGAACAACGAAAACTGTTGCTGAAGCAATTTTACAGAGGCGGATATAAATCCAGACGAACAACGATTGCAAGGCAACGTTTTCATGTATTCATAAAACCAATCTCACACCTACGAGAGGACTTTTTAGAGCAGCTGCAAAGCTTCACCGTGCCACGATGGGAGAGGAAATGGAGGATGAAAAAGACTGGAAACTAAGTGAGAAAGTTACGACCTAGTTCTCGTGGTTTCTCTAAAGGTGGTTTCTTAGCAAGATTGCACCCCATACTGACATCTTAGGCGATAATTTTGTTGTTTGCTCGTGAGTCTTTAGGATGGCAACTAACCAACTTGAAGTAAATGGGACTATACATGTGCTGTATACTGCATAATTTTTGATACTTTGTTACCATACTGGCTATTTGAGAAGGAAGAGCTGCCAAGAATGTTTGATGCAAGAGGTTTTCTGTTCCGACGAGTACTTGAAAAAATGAATCGGAGAGTCATTTGTTCTGTTTCCTAATTTAGCAATGTTAAAAACTACCTAAGACTGAACACATGTGATAGGTGCCGCTCTAAATTTTAGTACACATTCTGCCTTATGCTTCTGCGATTTCAAAAGAATGGTGGAGTCTTGACTTATAAGATGAAACAGGCGAAGGGCTTTCTCTATGAAGTTGTAAAATTTTTGCGCTTGCAAAACAAACGATTGCTTTGATTTGGTCTAACTTGTGAAACTGCCTCCAGTTGTGTCGGTCCGTGAGATTCTTCAGGCCAACTTCAGGTGGTGTTTAAGGTGATCAAGTGTAAACGTCTTCACTGCATCAGCATAGTACAGTAAGTCCAGGAAATCATGTCTTGTGGAATAACGAACACTGAATTGCACACCGACGCTCATCAATTACACCAACTTTGCTTAACAGTATGTTCTGAAAGAGTACGGATGGCACTCCCTTGTGCTGCCATTTTTAAGCTTTTTGAGGGTCTGCCGAACTCGTCCAACATTGTCCAAATGCAGGAGGTAATCAAGGATGTGAGACCTCGGAAAGCTTCAAAGGCAATCGATGTGGAACCTCGGAAAGCTTCAAAGACAATGTTTTATGGGGATATTCTGGTCGGGAGAGCGTCCTCGTTTACGTTCTTGGAGTGTGGATAAACGTATAAACAGAGAGCAATTCATACCGTATCAGCATCAGATAACTCGACGCAATTCTGCGAAAGAGAGCATTGTCGTGATGGAACAAAAGCGCGAGGTTAGATTCTGGAGAATGCAATCACTCTTGGGCTACTCTTAGTCTGACAACAAACTTCTACAGTGCACTTCACGCTAAAAGTCGCACTTCATTCTGACAAATACATTACCTAGAGCAGTCGCTCGATTTTGTAGCCAAAACTGCCAGATTCGCTGTACAAGAAAACAATGTCTCACCTGAACTTAAGGGAGTTGGTTCATAGATTTGTTTCCTATCGTATCTTTTCGAATTTCGGCCGTTCCATGTTATACGTGCAGTCTGCTTAATCATAGTACCATCGTCTGAGTCGACGATCCCCATCCCACATCGCTCCAACAGTCTGAGACGACGTTTTAGACTACGGGTCGCCCATAATGATACTGAGAGTCAAGCGGGAACACTACAAANCCGTGAACAAGGGCAAGGGCAACAGTTGATTGCCGTTCTTATTCGCACCTTTTGGACTATCAACTCTCATTTAATGCTGTATCATTGCTTTACTGCCTTATTAATGTACAAATGCGTAAATAATCATATATGTGCATGTTTATTGCTGTTGTTGTTAATATACACGTATCCATTTTCCAATGAACCACCCACACGAATGGTCTATTCATAAAGTCAGTGATTTATAAACTTCACTGGGATTTAGAAGTCAGCTGGTCCTCCTTTCAAAGCCAGCCCCACAGATCGACGTTTCATACTTGCTGGCAGGGTTTTGAGGATTACAGAATCGTCGCTTCTTCCTACGGACTTTCAGCTCGCTATAGTGAAAACATGCCTGCAATTACTGTAAGTCTGTAGAACATTGATGTTCCACGAATTTTCTATGGTGTTAGAATCAGAGCTATTGTTGAAAACACATGCAAGTTGATCAGCTAGTTTGGCGCCTTCATTATTCCGCTGGAAGACTAGCTTCTACTGTCGTCACCGTCAAGGAATGGCAATCGTTAGACTCAGGAAATTTTCAACATTCATGAATCCACTGGGCAAAAACATATAATAGTCTCAGATTTTTGTCACAGTGATGAACTCCCCGGGCCATTAACGAACCTTGCTGAACACTGACAACCGTAAGTGTTCAGTGGCTTAAGTTAGACTTGCTCCGACGGAAAATGTTATTTGCAAACACAAAATCACTCTGCAACATAAAATGCACACCTAATTCACCAGCAGCACGTGCTTGCAATTCGTTGAAACAATTTTTCGGACCAATTCAAGACAGGCCTATTCGTAAACTGTGCTCTCTCCTTCACTTCTGCCCTTACAGAAGATCAAGCAGCATTCCGCGCTCAAAATTAAGTACAATCTGAGATATAACGGGAAACTGGAAGATTACAGAAAGGGCAATGGATCTCAAATGGCGAGAAGGTAACCTAACTCGGAAGTCTTGCAGCTATTTGATGTAAACTTTCGCAACAACTAAAGTTCGAAACTAGATACTTTCTTTGAAGGTTGCATATATCCTGTCTTGTTTGGGACTCGGAAAGTAAAACTTCTCAGCCTTATGTTGGTTGGCTTTGGGAGTCACCAGTAATCTTGAGAATTGTTACATCCACTCACGTACAGCTTCTTTCACTTAATGTTGGAAGAATGAAACTCATAGGAGTAAAAGTTGATGAAAATCATGCAAAGATCAGATGCTATGCACTGTGATTCAGGTATTGAGACTTTAAGAGCAAGTGATTTAATTCAATTTTGAGCAGCCCTTTACAATCACACGCCAGCAGAAAATGCCTACTGTAAGAGAAGCGAAATTCTGAGAAGGGATTAGTCAACAGTGTAGGTATAGACCAAAAACTTTTCGTTTCCTTGCAACATCGCATAACACCTGTATCGGGGAATGTTATGTTACGGTAATCGTGCCCCCTCTCACCTCAAGTATCACGAGGATGCCGCCATCTGTTCGTGGAGTACACTCAGTCGACAAAGCCTCCGCCAGACCACGATGCTGAGCGTCTGCTTACAACTCTGGAACCCTTTGCCTTCCATCTCGTGATGCCTAAACTGCTAAATGATCTCTTCTATTGAACGGGGACAGGGCAGATCCTTTATATTCACACATATACGAGATAAATCTTATATTCCTGTTGATGTTGCACAGAAGCATGGGTCTTCCGCGTGGTAAACGCGTTTGCAGTTCAATCGGCATCGAGTCTTCCTGTTGTGACAACCTACCTTTGCCGTTATGAATAAACGAGATCCGATTGAAGTTAATAGGACAGGGAAGATTTTGAGAAAGATGAGCTTCCCATAAAAACCCTTTCCGGGTCCTGACTAACCTTGTTTAGACCATTCCGTGCAGTGCATTGTGGAAATTGATGTTTATCTTGAAGGAGAGTGACCGAATTTATTTACATGATATAAATGAGCCATGAGTTTGTTTCTCGTTCTCCACGAAATTCTCTATCAATTTTGGTTTCCATCTCCGTTGATGAGCACTTCACGCAATTCCAATACTTTATTCTTCCCATCAGATGAAACCTTCCTGACAGTTTCGCGTGCGTACTGTTAACCTCAATCTGCCAGTTCTTTCGAATGTGAGTAAAGAACACACGCTCACCGTCTGCAGAATCTAAGCATCGTAGGCATCCATCGGCTATCTACCGTCTTCATGCCATTTACTTGCAATGCAATAGTCTGAGCTCACCGTCCCGGGATCACCGTCGCCTCCGTCGATTGTGGCTGCTGCCCCGAATCTCGAACACGCAGTCTAAAATAGCCAGACGATGTAGCTGTCGATCCTTTCTTAAGAAATGTCAGTTTTGGTTCAGTGATGGCACTATTGTTTAATTCTTTTTTTTTAAGCATGGGAGGCCTTGCAGAGCTGTATTGCACAGAAGATATGGTAAAGCCCTTAGTGACGTTGCTTTGGCAGCTATCGTTCGAACATGGAAGGGAGCTGGGTCTTAGAATTTGGCCCTTGTGTACCGGATTTATGAGAACAGAGCATCTCTTTCAAATAAAATTAACGAGCCATTTACAACAGTGCGGAACCGTTCAGATGCGATTTTGCTTTTTCGCGATGTTGACCCATGATTTTTCTTTTCCCAAAATAGCTACTTTCACCGGTTCATCTGAGGAAGGAACTGAATTTTTCATCTGGTTGCGTCGACTGAACGACATATGTAATTCGCATGCCCTCGACGGAGTTTTACAGCGAGCAGGAAACCAGCTTTCTCTTTGGCCATCATGAGTCGTCCGAGAGAAAGTTGAAGAGTTTGATGAGCTCGTGATAGTTCCGATGCCGTCACCTCTCCTGAGGCACTCTTTGAAAGTGCGCAGCAACGATATTTTGCTGCGAGTTCTTGAAGAAGTTCCTCAGGTGAAAGGAATCTTCAGCCACCTCAGCCAATCAAGAACCATACTTAGCCTTGCAAGCTCGTAGAACTTCTTTTAGGCCAGTTGACAGAAGGCAGAAAGCCACCGCACGGTAAGTTTAGCAGCGGATCAACATTCAGAAATGACCATAATCGACTCTCAATGAATGATGGCATGATATGTCTCGATATAAAGGTGTTCTTGTAGAGCTTCAGTCAAAGTTTTGTAACACTCGGCCAACATTTCGGCGCTGTTGCCTTCGTCAGACCTTAGAGGCCAAAATTATTTGAGATTCATCTATGTCAAAAGCCATTTCAGACTTCAACTCAGCTCAAGTAGAGCTTATATAACAGATGCCTAAAAAGGTTTCGTAAGTTACAACTGGGATCCCACTTTGAACATTAAGATGATGACCTGTAGACAACTGAAATGGTGTTTGACATGGATGTCTCAAAAAGTATCTTCCAGGCTGTGACGATGGTAACAACGCCGAAACCTTGAGCAAATAAGGAGTTATAACGTCTTGGCTGAGGCTTTACAAGAACACCTTTATAGTGGACTAACCGCCTGCACCGTATCCAGTCGTAATAGGCACGTTCATTCTACCAATAGGCTTACGGTAAATACTACTCTTGAACTCCGAATTTCGCTCATAACCTTCTCTTTAGTCAACCATGGGGTCTTGTCCATCTTCGATCCAGATCTTTACAAGGAATTTGGATGACCTTACCAGCGGAACGTGTTTTGAGCTATATGTACAGTCACATCCCGTCTATTAGTTTTCCGCCCACGGAGTAACAGTTAACACGTCCCTTTCCTCATATCGCCAGACGACAGACGCAGACCCGTTCCTTCCCATCGTACGATTGCCGTGCTTAGATCACGAACCACTTTTCGAAACTCTAAGATGTCATCGATTAGCTTATCCGAAGCTACTACGTCGACAGCGGTTGCAAACGATTCGACATCAGATGCACTATCCATCACTTTGTATACACCTAATGAGCAGGAGTGGGGCAAAAATCATTTCGACGCGTCGCTTTAAAAACACTTGGGTCCGTTCTTCATATTTGAAACGTCGATAAATTTTCAGATTGCCGTCAGGAAAACGCGCAAATGGCGTTCAAGCCTATAAAAAAGCTGCACCCTTCTACTCGCAGCTAAATCTACACCCCGAAAAGTTAACGGGCGAGTTGTGCGCGACATTTGTCAACTTTTTGCGTCAACTG